>JASAND010014429.1:0-34904 GCA_030248195.1 Trissonchulus latispiculum
TGAAATATTGAAATTAGTGTAATAAACTATGCTATTCAGTTTGCCTAAGCTAATAGTCTGTATTAAGGGAGGGGTTGTTAAAACATATTTTATTGTCCAAACACTGCTATTTTGTCTTTTAAAATTGAAGTGGCATCTTTTACGGTTGTTTATTAATTTAACCTTGTAAAGAAGAGAAAAGAAACCAAAAGGGGTAATTTGTTTGGCATGGTGACAAAAAGTTGCGAAACTGGGCAAAGCTCTTGTTGAAATTAGTATTTTGATTTGGCCTCTAAGGAGTTTAGAATTATTTTTGAAGAGTTAAAGAATTTCAAGCCATTTGAAAATCAAAATCAAAAATTAGATTCCAACAAGTCACAGCTTGCTCAGCTTTCCAAGCTAAATGAAACTATGTACGGAATAAGCCATGTTATAAATTACTCTAAATTAATTATTAAATAAATTAGTAAATCAATCAATTAAATGGCATTAATGAGTAAATTAATAAATAATAAATTAATTAATGTAGACCTCTGAAGCCTGTAACGACATTGCCGTCGACGACTTACATACAGCCGATACTGACTTAGTTTAAGTTGAGTTCAGTATCGAACGGAGCTAAAACTTTTAACTACTTTCAGTATCGGACTGTGGAAAGTAGAAACACCGCGTTTTTGAGTTACGGTGGAAAATATTGTTCTAAGATGGGGCCGACGTGTTGAAGAAAAAAGAAGCAAATATCGTAGACTGCCAACTTGTATATAACGTACGTGTATATAATTGCTCCCTAAAAATGGCAAAAATCGCCACTTGGACCCGTGTGGCCCATCCGGCATTAAAGGGGGGGGCGCTACTTGGGTCGAAAACTTGACCCTTACCGATTTGGCTCAAATTGCGCCTATTTATAGTTCCTAGAGCCCTACACTATCCATTGAAATTTTGGATGAGTTCGTCCAGGAATAAAAAAGTTACAGCCATTCAGAGTTTCCAATTCCCATTGAAAATGGCCTAAAATCGGAACTTTAGATTTTTCGCTTCTGACAACGATAACTTACTCAAATCAAAACAGTTTGAATCGTTTTATAGCTCATTTTGGAGCCAAATTCAATATCTGAAACCTGTCGAAGAGCGTTTTACAAAATTCGGTTTCAAGCTTTCGTAGCTTTCCTTTTTGTGAGACAACCCCACAAAAACAGAAATTTAAAATTCACGATCATACGGTTTTTGACCGATAACTTTAAATAGCTGCAAAATGGACGTTTGTGCCAAGAAGAAAAGTTTTTCAGAATTCAAAAAGCTATCGATTGATGTAGATATTGTTCATATTTGTAAAATTCGAAAATTTTTGAAAAATGTCAATTCTGACTTATTTCTGGGGTTGTCTCACAGAAACAATTACAGCAAAAGTTAGAAACAGAATTTCCAAAAAAGCTCTTCGACAAGTTTTAGATATTGCATTTAGCTGCCAAATGAGCTGTAGAACGTTTCAAACGGGTTTTATTTGTATAAGTTATCGTTGTCAGAAGCGAAAAATCTAAAGCTCCGATTTTAGGCCATCGGTTGAGGGTCGAATTTTCGACCCAAGTAGCTCCTCCCTTAAAGGGTTAATCTGAGTTACCTATCTGTAATTCTGGAAAACGTAATGCGGAATCTACGTGCCTTTTCCAGAACGAGTAAAATAGGATAGAGTTAACATTAGCTCTTTTAACTTATTTACAGCTCCACTACTTTTTTTATGAAAAGGGTCTAGTTGAAATTAACACAATTAATAGATTGCTTAGAATCTGTCCAAAGCATGTCAAGGCAAAACCAATCTAGGCCTCGTTGCGAAAGATTCTCCTAAGGCTAGGACCACTCCTAAGACTGAGTGTCAAAACATTCTTTTATGCTTAAGGTCATACTGTATGTAATGTACTGTACTGTATGTAATCTACTTAATACCCACGGGTACAACTCTGGTCATACATTAACACGGGGTCCGATTCTGGGGGGGTCTACCCCGACCTCGGTGAAGGGTCTACCCCTGAAAAATTCCAAAATTTTAAGAAGGTCTGCCCCGAAATTAGTAAAAATTGCCAAGTTTTATCGTGTTTGACCAAAAATTAGTAAAAAATGACAATTTTTAGCTTTTTTCAAGAAATTTTTTTGAAAAAATCGCTAAAATTTGCTAAAAAATTAGCAATTTTTAGTAAAAATCGCTGAGGGGGTCTACCCTTTTTTCCTTTCTGGACTAGAGGGTCTGCCTTTTCTCCTTTTTGCTGAGGGGGTCTACCCGTTTTTTGTGGGTCTTGGGGGGGGTCTGCACCCCACATTCCCCCTCACGTTATCCTATGCTTAAGGCGCTGGTTTCCTTTCGGGTATTTTTCACTCTCACCACTTTGATCCTTTAGGAAACCAGTTAAAACTTACGGAATAAGTTATTTTCGTGCTCTAACAATCTGGGAATAGTCCCGGACAGTTGTTGACGAGTGGGATGGGATGGGATGGGATTCAGATCGCGTCCCATATGGGATGGTGGGATTACTTGGGACTAAATCCGCTTTCTCGGTGGATTTTTTACTTTTGATAATTGTTTCAAAATTATATAAATTTCTAGATGCATCAACATTACTGAGCTATATTTGTCGAACCAAGATTTAGTCTAGTTACTTTCCGAGTCTGCTGCTGCGTTGAACGCGTAAGATTAACAGCTCTGAGCGCAATTAATTTTAGCTTACTTGGTAGTGATGCACTGAAACTGAAAGTACTCACAGGTTGTACAGGCTTCCGTTTCAGTCAAGAGACCTGAAACTTAACTAAATTATTTTAACCAGTTGTCAGAATCTGCAATTTGAAACTAAAATTTGAGTATTTTGCAGTATGAGGAGGCGGCTTAATAATCATCCAATTATGCTTTACATGAAAACTAGACGCTAGAAACGGTCCTTTCTTGAATGAACTAAAACTGGAACTCAGACTGAAACTAGAACTGAAACAGAAATATTTTGTGTTGCTGACGGAAAGTTAAGGTGGTGGTATCGCTTACCGTATTTTAACGTCTACCTTTATAGCATATAATTCCAATGACCTGAAATATCGCTTGATAACCTTACTAGTGATAAAACTTTTAATCGTGTATGAACAAATTTAATTTTGACAAAATTCCATACTTGACGAAAAATGGTGATAACGAGTTTTTCAATTAGTTTTCGAATTTTTATCATTATTAATATAAGTGAACACAATCCAGACTAAAACAGAAAAAATTAAAAAAATGAAAATTTTTAATGTTTTAAGTTCGAACCAGACTACTTTCGGTGAGTGGACAGCGTGCAGCCGTATCTGCTCCGCCGAAAACCGAAATTTATAAGAAAATGGAATTTTTCGTTTAATGTCACTCATTCATGCATATTTAATGATTGTGGATAACTGGCAAATTAAAATAGCCCATAATAGCAACATTCAGACATATTTTACGCGTGAAGAGTGCGGGGGGGAGTAAAATTACGAAGGGGGAATAGAAATAAAATAACGCTAATCGCCCCCCACCCACAACTTCCAAAGTGTCCGTAAACATATATGGAAATGCTCGCCCCACTCGTTTTCTTCTTCCCCAACCAGTATGTTTCACTATTTCACGATAACAAAATCATCAATTCTTTTTGGTCACTGCTACGCGTTTGTAATGGTAAGCCAGCACTTAGCTAAGCACTAATTACGGTGATCGTTAAATAGTAAAGGAATTTTGTGTTTTCAACAAGGTTTTCTCACATTTCAAGTAATATTGTGTTTTCAAATTTGACGTACAAATTGACCAAAACCTACTGCAGGGCCAATTTTCCTAGTTTTCCGTTTGAGTCAAGAATTACTGAAATATCTCACTTGTTTAGTTTTGAAAAATGGCGTCAGTGTGCGTTTTTGGTAGTTTTTTTTGACATGCTAAACAGTAACTAAACTGCAGAAAAATAACCCTCGGCAAGACATTCCTGTCTTTGCATACGAAATTTTAGCTTTCTAACGTAATTTAATCGAAAGTAATCCTTGTTCAAAATTTCATTTTAATTCTCCAAATTATGAGTTACCAACCGAACCATGAAAGCTACATTTTTTGAGAATATGCAAATTTTTGATTATTTAATGCTTTAAAAAGGTCAATTATATAGGTTGCCATTACAAATTTTTTAGTCTACACCAGTGCGGTAAACGATATCAAGACTTTAAGCCTTATTTAACGTTAAGCATAACGAAAGGAATGTACGCGTTTTCAGCTTTAAAATGTTGTATAAAAACCCCAAAATTTAAGAAAGTTATAGCGTTCCAAAGACCACTCCACAAAAGGATACCACCACCTTAAGAGTGCTGCCACCACTCTTGACTTTTCTCCTAAGTTGGGCGCAGCGCCAGCTGAACATAGGAGGAATATTCTGAAATGGGTATAGAACTATAGAACGTCTGCTAACTTGATAGCTCCTGGTTATCCTCCTAAGTAGCCTCCTAGCTCCTAGTAGAGTGTTTAGGAGAATGTTTTATCAACCAATTCACCTGCCGTCTTTAGTTGTAAGCTTTTTCAGGAAAAAGCAGTGAAGAGTAAACTTGGAGTTAACATCAAGTCTTAACTCCTTTGACACTACATAAAAGCACCTAAAAGCACATAAAAGACACTACATTTTCTTCCAAGCACCTTCGTTTAGCTCTTCTATGAAAAAGATCGTGTTAAATTTGCTGAATGCCGTGTATGTTGTTATCTGCATAAGGCGTAGAGTGTATTTGTTCTAGACTGCCAAATTTCGCTTAATTAACCGGCTTAATAAATTAATCTTAGTTGTCCCATTTGTTCTTCAATCTGTAAAAATTCATAAGTAGTATAGAATGGGCATTACTGTCACCCTTTCCCGGGAGAAGGTGCTGGCGGAATTTTCTTTTCAATTTTATGGTTTTATTTTGGGTGATGTCTTCCATGTGGTTTTATTGGTTTCGTGTGATTTTGGTTAGTTGGAAATTTTCAAGGTTATTTCCCAAAATAATTTGGTTTTCGGCCATCTGAGGTTTTCTGCCGGGGCTTACCAGAATCCCATCTAAATTAAGTTAATTACCTAATTTAAGTTTGCTAGCATAATGATAACATCTCCTCGTGAGTGCTTCCCAATAGTTTTATCCTTCTCAAACTGTATGGTTGAAAAGTTCTCTGAAGTTGCTCTTTCTTGATAACGCTGACCTTTATCATGCACGCATGCATAAGTGATCTTATACTTTGATAGTTCAGTTGAATGCCAATTCATCTATCAGCCAGTTCCGGCACCAGGGGCCAATTTCATAAAACCTAAAACTTGCAACTTGCATATGCAAGTTGCAACTTGCACATGCAAGTTGCAAGTTAACTGTTTCATAAAACTGCAAGTGTTACTTGCGGACTTGCACTTAAACCGCAAGTTGCAAGTCCGCAAGTTGCAAGTTGCCTGACAACACTTGCACTTTAAATCTGTTTCATAAAAACGGTCAGTACTTGTACTTGCTACTTGCACTTGCAGTGCAAGTAGTTGAGTGAAATTTTATTATTTTTTATTTTATTAACATTGATTGCTCTAACCGATAATATTATATTAACAACATTTATGATTTACATTTTGCTTTGAAAAGCTGTGTACAAGTTCAAATAAATGCTACAACAAACTGTTATAAACATGAATTTTTTATTTCTTATTAATGTAATTCATTCCCTAATATTTTGTTATTCATTTGCAAAAACGTTTAGAAATTTCCTTGAAATTTATGAGATCTGAAACTTTTTGACAGTGCAGTGCACTGAAACTATGGATGATGCAGGCAACTCCCTCTGTTGGCTTGCACCGGTCTCGATGCTGGCCTTATTGCTGAGTCATTTGACTTTTCAAGAAAAGCACATTTCTCTATTTGTTTGATTTGAATTTTGGAGAAATCGGCTTTTATCCGGCATAACTTGCACTGTAGGTACCCTATACGGGCGAACTTATAATCATTCGAATCGTCTCACCAAGACTTAACTTTGCTCCTGAGAGTATTATTCGACTCCTTTACGGTTTAAGAGATACCTGCGAAAATTTATTTTCGAGGTCCAAAACTGGCCATTTTCGAAAAGTTAAATATTGCAAGATTTCGACAGTTTCAACAGCGCTTTTCAGTCGGTCAAGTATTGACCATATTTGTAGTCCTAAAGCAGATGTTATGCCAAACAGAGAGTTCTCTGCGGCATCTGCCTACACACAGCAACGAGAATGTGAAATTTTGTAAATCGCAACCGGACTGTTTTGTACACAGCTTTCTCTCAACTCATGCTACTTATAAGAAAACAGCTTTAGACACGCATTTTCGGGACAATTACCGAGGGCTTTTTTCATGGTTTTGCGTTTTGAATTTCCGTTCGAGAGAAATAAGCATCCAAACTTGAAAATTTTTACGAAAATCTGACAAAATGTATATTTTTCTCGAAATCTTGAGCTTACCTGCTCTAAAAGATTTCCGAAAAAATTGCCCTCGGGAAGACGTTTGTTTTAAAGTCTGAGCTCGTCGCTTTTCTTTAGCTTTCCCACATTTCGAGAAATCCACGTTCAAAAATTGTTTTCGTGCTATCGCATGTTCAAGTCGAAGAGTTGAAATGAGACAGGTCTACCTTACCCAGCTGTAACAAGCACATTCTAAGCTGTAAAATGATATAAAAAATTATCGTTAAATTCCAAGAATTGGGCAAATTACAGTCTTTCAAAGTTTGCTGCAAATACCCGAACCAGTACCTTAAGAGAACATGTTCCCTTAAGTAAAACGAATACGGTAAGTTGGTTTCATTCGAAATGACAACGATTATCCGAAAAGAATATACAATTGGTTAGCAGTACCAAGAGTACATAATGATAAGAGTATGACAGCAGGCACACTTCCTGTTATCAGGCGAAAACCATGCTCTGCACGCTAACGCCCTACCCCCCCCCACAAATCGGTCCCCAGTGACCCCCCCCCACAAATCAGACCCCAGTGGATTTGATCCCCCCCACAAATCGGACCCCTGTGAAATGACCCCACCACAAATTGGACCCCAGTGAAATGACCCCCCCACAAATCAGATCCTAGTGAAATCCACTCGGGTCTGATTTGTGGGGGGGGGGGTGGCTGACTTTGGTCTGATTTGTGGGAGGGGGTCACTGGGTACCGATTTGTGGGGGGGGGTAGGGCGTTAGCGTGCAGGGCATGGTTTTCGGCTGATAACAGGTAGTGTGCCTGCTGTCATACTCTTATCATTATGTACTCTTGGCAGTACCCGTTCCCTTATATTTGCTAGTAAGTTCAGGATTATCTTCTGAATAATAAAAAATAATAACAGCAGTGAATTAAGAACTATTATAAATTATGTTGAAGCTCTAAAAGAAGAATTCAGGGCAAATCTATATTTATCTTGGTTTTGAGGATTTTATTTGGTAGGAGCTGATTCCTGGTCCTTATGAAATAACTTCATAAAGATATTGTTAATTGCGCTGGGCAACAACTAAAAATTCAATCCAATTGATAAGACAATATTCTGAAAAATGAAATTAGTTGGAAGGTTGAAAATAGCTGTTAAAATTTAGTTACAGCTGATCGGTGAATTATTCCCCCCCGAAAATTTTCACCGGTGATATTTTTCCGGGTGGGAAAGATTTCACCGGTAATATTTTTCCGGGGGCAAAAATTTCACCGGTGAAATTTTCCGGAGGGAAAAATTCTTCGGGAGAAAATTTCACCGTGTCATCGCAATATTCACAATTCTTAGCAAAAACTGATTACACATTAGTATTTCTTAATAGCAAGAGTACAGAATGCATAACAGTCAGAGATGAAACCGGGTCACCGGGTCACCGGGTCACCGGGTCAGTTCGGGTCACAATATGGACCGGGTCACCGGGTCACCGGGTCAGGAGCTCTGACCCGGTCTTGACCCGGTATTTTTGATTGGAGAAATTTTTTGCTGTTATAGAATATTTTTCACTTTTACAATTTTTTTGCCAACTGAAAACTTCAACAATTACTCAAAAACCATCAATAGAAATATTCTTAACTTAATCGTGTAGTTTTTTAAATGCTTATCGCTGTAGTAGTGTCCTCATAATATTTGTAATGTCCTGTCAAGTTTAGATCTAGGTTAGAAACTACAATGATTGTTTTGAACCTTAAACTATTACATGGGCCCTGAGAGTCTGAAATCTTTATTTTAAAATGTAAAATTCTCCATGTGATCTACTGTAAGTGATTTATTGCTGCTGCTATTATTTTTGGAGGGAGAGGGTCAGACTGTGGGTTTCAAACCTGGGTAAGAAGAAAAATCTCAGCAAAACAAGGTTTGCAGATTCTGAGTTTTACTTTGCAATTTTTGCAATTGTTATGGCTTACTACATACATATCTTCTGGAACCAGTTGTGATTGATTTTATTTCATATTCCCAGCCATACGAAAAAATATTTCCAAAGAATTTCCGCTGAGTGAAACTTCAATCATACAACTAAATGAAATATTTTACTAAAATATATAATTATAAAACAGAAAAGTGCTAATTTTAAACCCTATGATTAGAACTAGATGATGTCATGACTTTGGCTAAGTATTTTGTTCCAATTTGTTTGATTCAAAAAGCCATGTAGTTTACTTCACATTATTGAGTGCAAAATCGTGCAAATCTTTTGATTTTTCCGGCTTACTTACAATATTCACTTACCAACATTGTATTCCAATACAATATTCCAATATTCACTTTCCAATGCTACTACTTTAAGGAAAGCAAAACTTTTGCCCAATTAGAAATTTAGTCTTCAAAAATGTCCAAAATGGTAAAAACACTCACCGCACCCCAATAAAGTATTTTTAATTTTTTGCAAGCTTAAACCTGAATTTTCAAAAATACCGGGTCACCGGGTCACCGGGTCAGGGGTCGACCGGGTCACCGAGTCACCGGGTCAGTAAATAGTAACCCGGTTTCATCTCTGATAACAGTATGACCGCTGTGATACGCTATGTATTATAAGCGTGGAACATCCTCCGCATTGACCAGAAATCCTTAAAATTTAGCATTTTCTGGACACTTACGAAGCCCAAAAAAGTCGGAGATACCCAAAAAGTGGGGGCTCCTCCAACCCTCCCCTATTAAAAAATCCCAGCCAAAAGTTTTAAACTGCGTCTCTCACAGACTAAATTTTCCAAATTTTAAAATGCGTTCACCTGAAAGTATGGTCGATAATGCAAAGATGTCTCCTTTCACAGCTAATTGGCTTTAGAAAATTATACAATTTTCCAATATCAGTCTCCTTAAAAAGGTTAACCCTGCAACCACAAGTGTCAGTTGGGACGACAATTGCAAATAATTGCAAAAATGAGCTTTTTCAGTCATCACACACACTCTGATATTATGGCAACTTGTTGTCAAGCATGTTGTCCATTCACCGTTTGAGCTTAGAATCGTTACTAGAGTTAACATTATTTTTTTAAATTATTAATTATATTATATTATAATACATTATATTATATATATATTATTATACATTAATACATTATATAATTTTTAAAACAAGTCATGAAATTTCAATGTTCTGACTTTGAAATTTGAAAAATCAAAAGTTGCATCAAAATTCAGTTTTGGTAAAAACTGCATCAAAATCAAAAGTCTTTCAAATTGATGAAATCAAAACTGAATCAAATCAATTCGTTTTTGGGTCCAAAAAATCGAACTGAATCAAATCTGGTGATTTTTCAAAGGCGAAAATTGAACTGAATCAAATCAAAACTTTTGAGGCCGCATCAATACAACCGTAGTTCAAAATCAGTAAAAATGGCAACAAATATAGAAGATTTGGGGAGTTTCGGAGGTGGGTAAGCGGTTATAAACGGGGGAAAACTCAACTTTGCCTGGTGGACGGGGAAATTTTGCTTGGGGTGAGGGGGCAGCCTCTCCAACCCCCAAAAACTCGACAATCGTATGCCCGCAATCTCTCCTTAAATAGTTACAAATTCAAAACAGTCATCAATCTTTAAGATATTAAAAGAATGATAAATTTATGTAATTGAGTTCTAGCATTTTCAAATATTTTTTCTATTTTAGATCAATGATTTACTTCTTAAATTCAAAGTCTTATCAATTTCATTGAGCTGGGTGTGAAGAAAGCATACAATAAAATAATAGAAGAATAGATATACTTAATAATAGAGTATTAGAAAATAATAGAATAAAAAATAGTTTAAACACCCGCTATTAAGTAAAATTAATAATAGATTCTAAAGTTAACACAAATGAACACTCGACGCTTCAACTTGAACTTGCACTTGCACTTGCACTTGCATTGCAAGTTCCGCAAGTTGACTTGCAAACTGACCAAAAAACGTCAAGTTGGCTGAAAATTTTTATGAAACACTGACAACTTGAACTTGCAGTTCAAGTGCAAGTACAAGTGCAAGTGCAAGTGCAAGTTGCAAGTTTTTTTATGAAATTGGCCCCAGATCTTCCTGAACCGTTGTGAAGCCTATTCGAAAGCACGTGCATTCAGTTAGGTAGCAGAGGTTTCCGAGTACACGAAAAATAATCTACCGGATTGAGCTGTTTGCCAACACTTAAGCTAAGGTAAATTTGAGTGTAAGAACTGTCAATTCAGTTACCCCTTCAAACGATAAATCAAAGCAGAATAAACTCGCGAATACGAAAGAGTGTCTAAAATTTTTTTGACAGAGTCATGAGGGTTATCGATTGATATAAATATTGTGCATGTGACTCAGAAATCTCAAATTTGTTGATGCTTCTAACGGAGTTTCTAAGTTTTTTGCGCTGGAAGAACTCCTACGTATTTGACACAATTTTGCGGATTTTTGAGATCTGCGTGCATGTCAAGTTTCTACTTCCGGGACAAGACAGCCAGCCAAACGGACGAAACAAACTGCAGAGATTTTTAAACGTTTATATTGGACGTGTCAATAGTTAACAGACAATAGTCGACCAAGTTTTGGGGGCCTAGCGAGCTATTAGGAGTCAGGTAAGAACAAACAACCAAGCATTTTATGGCAACACATATTCTATATTCGCTGCAAAAAACTGATAACAATCCAAAAAGCTTGGGGCTAAACTTTATCGCCCCATACTTACATAAAATTTTCACATTTTAAAGGCGGTAGCAACCTTCTCTGCAACTAGCAGCAAATTAACATAATAGTATAAATAAAATCACTGTACAAAGCGGTAGAACGTTTGCAGGGTCGGAAAATTTAGATACAAAGATTATGCCAAGTAAACACATATCCGCACGGTATGTTAATGAGCAAAAACTCGACTCTACAATAGAAAGTAATTAGAACAGAAATTCATGGTGATTTTCTGGATGGTGTGTTTTCACGTATCCAGTTGCCACGTCCCGGATGTTGACGAGCACTAGCAGCTGAGCCACCAACATTCCCGCTACGTTTAAAAAGTGATTTTAGCCGCTTATTGATCTTTTCGATGATCATCAGACACAGAATGCTTCCTATCATTGAATTCAACTGATTGCTGAAGTTGAACATCCAAAACTGCCAACGCCATCCCAAAGCACTGGCTCCTTGAAACAGAGCGTTGAGTGCGCAGGACAGTGTCATGTTGAACTCAGCTTTGCGAGAAGCTTTCGACTGACTAGCTATCTGAAACTGTTTGCGAATGGAAATGTGGTAGGCAATTATAATTATGTACATTAGGGTTGGTAAAGCACTAGATGCTACCTCTAGAATTAAGTAGTAGGTGGTAAATAAATCAAATCTGATATAAGGACATGTTTTCGGCGTTGGCCGATAGCATGCGCATGTCGGTTCAAAGTAGTTGAATGAGCAGAACCAATAAACACGCATTAAGAAATTGGATAAACCCGCGGTGAGCCACTGAGCTGCTGTACCCCAAATAAAAACTTTTCTTGGGATTTCTACTTGCACGATAGATATCACAAACCGTAGAAATGCAATCCATATTTGAAACATGGCAGTGCAAGCATACAAACCTTCTTCAATGTGGGACATATAACTTGCAACTTCATAGGATGGCACAATTAAGCGTTGTGTGTAGACTACGGCCGAGTAGTTTGGGTAAAGTAGAAGCGTCAAGATATCATTAATTACTTGAAACTTTAGAACAATAAACATAGGAACGTCCTTCGTTAGCCTTTCCAGGTAAATGATGTACAAATTCGTACCAGATATACTCAGTCCTAATAAGCAAAGAAGCAACATTGTTGCTGCATACAAGGGAGTTACGAAATACAAAGGTTCGTCAGGTACGATATTTGAATGACAATCCTGAACAGTAGTATTGTTCATGTTGAATACACAGCCTACAACTAGAAAATATTTGTAAAATTTGTTTTTGTTTTTATCTTAGTGCTCAGCAATTAAGGTTCTCATAAGGGACCTTTATTATGCTGCGCTCTGCAGTCCATACCGTAGAACAAGAGGCAGATGGACGAAGATCATGGATAGAAAAATGATTCCCAATAGTCTCGATGTACCGCTATTTCAGTCATACCCTGGGTAGCTCCTGTAATGCACGCCGGTGACTCTGGCTGCCCGCCCGCAGATCAATAGTGACTAAGATGGCGGAAATCTACAAACTCCACTCTGGAGGGTCAAAAAAAGAAAAAATGAGTCGAGATGAAGGCCGAGCACGCAGGCAGGAAAGTTGGATATCCATCATTACCAAGATTGTGTGAAAATTTAAATTTGAAGTGTTGGTTTTTAGTTTTGTAAAATTTTAGTATACTGCGTCATATATTATTCTTATTTGTTCAATATAAAACATTGTAATCGAATATTAGCTCAGCAAGTTCTCGAATCAAGGAGGATAGTATCGAATTTTATTTTGGGTTCTAAACGGATGCAAAGCAGTAGTGCCCCACCTGGGATACATGTAACATATACGTTATTTTACACTAACTTGTACCTAACATGGCATATGGCATAAATACTGTACACTGTACATTAGGGCTGTACATTGTAAAATGGTTAAAATAACAATTATTAACAGCTGCAAACCTTCGGACTACTTAACAAATGTTTTACACTTTCAACAATAATACATACAATTTTTAACACTAAATATTTTACAAGTTATGAGCACATTTTAAAACGATGATTTCGGTTCAAAGCTTTCCATCTCTAAATTTAACGTAAATTTTAAAATGTATTATTTCAAGCATTGCAGATTGCAGACAAAGGTTGATTTGCGTGTTGAAGCTACATTAAACCTAAAGACAAGCTGAGTTTGCGCTTTAGTGCGGTCTTCGAGAACGCCTTCGAAATAAAATATGCCCTACAGTACCGCGGCTGCATGTAGTCTTTTCAGCCTGGTGACTTGCTCAAAGGTGTTTTTCCCTCCAGGGAAGCTTTAGAACGTTTTTCAAAATAAAATGTTTGATTTACTTTCGCATCCATAGAAAACATACATACAATACAATATTTTCCAAACGACAATACAAAAGTAATTGAGTCTCAAAAATCGAGAAACCAAAATTTATAATTTCAATTTAAAATTTAAAGCGTGCAAATAAAAATCATAGTTATAGATAGTTTCCTAAAAATTTTTCAGGAACGAATTGTATTAGATTATGTTATGAATTATGTTTTAAAGTCATTACACATGTTTAATATTTTACTTCATTTATATTTCACTTGGCAATGTTACCGATGTCCTGATGTCTCCTAATGTCAAAAAATCAAAAGGACATATGAATCACCATTGTACAGCATTACCTTTAGCAGTTTGCTGCCTTTCCATATTTTTATTAATAAATCTACAGCTGCATTAATGCATAAGTACATAAGTAACAGGATTCGTTATAATTATATTATTATATAGGCTGAACAAGTTGGACAGGTGGTCTCAACCAACTAACAAACGAAAAGGTGAAATGTCAACAAGAGAACCAAAGAGGACCAGCTAAAAGAATGAGTGATTGTAGCATGTAAGGAATGCCTAAATTTCACCCTTTATGATGGTCATATTCTAATTCCAATGCTAAAAGTCTAATCAGCATAGGCGTTGATTATCCGCAAAGTCAATATATATGTATTTTAAAAGTTTTCAGAGCCCTGCATTATCAAAGTGAAATTACTTGGACCACGGCTGTCTAGCGAATAGTTTTGGACGATTCCATCAAACAAGATTTACAGGGCCAGCCGACGGACACTTATGAGGAACTACTTTCTGCTTTACAGCAGACGAGCGTCATCCTGTACATCCGGGAGTCAGCATCCGGGAGTCAGCAGGACAGGAGCGTGGTGTCCTTGTGAGTGGGTAAAATCACTCAGATGGAACCTGGTTTCTATCTGCTGGATACTAGCGAACAGTTGAAACAATCAATTCTGATTTTCCACAAATGCAGTGCAAACAACTGGTCTAATGCATGCTGTATATTTAATGTTTACTTGACATTCAATAAAAATGTGTTGCAACAAACTGAATTTTCAAATATATTTATTTCCTGATTTTAGTTTCTGATCTTAAATCAAGGGCAAACGTGATATTTCTTTCTGAAAACCGTTTAATCAGTTGTTTATCGATAAAGAGCCTCTTTCTTTAAAAAATAGCAAATTTCAATTGAGCTACAGAAGGTCACACTATTACTACTTGCAGCGGCCGCGACCAATTAGATGGATTGTTTCAAGTTCACTGTAATCAGATGATTTCTAAATTACAAGTCAGAGTTTATATAAGTTTTCACGTAGAATATACAATAGATTAACAGCTCCTGGGATAAGGGTTCGTTCAATGAAACAGCCGTACAAGTTGCTTCAGATTGCTTTCAGCACGACGCAATGAAATCTGATGTTTTAATTCGGTGTTTTATACTTGATCCTTTCAAACTTGGCAGATTTTAGTCAGTTTATCAATTTATTAATAGGATTGATTGAAACTTTTAATATAAAATTTCATTCTCTTCGCGTAAATGCAGAAGATTTGGGAATATTGCTGAAACATAAGTAGACATGTACAGTTATTGAAGAAAGCACCTCAGGGCAAATTTTATCGGAGATAAAACGTACATTGTGTTCTTGAGTTGGAACCTATCACGTTTTTAGATGGATCAAAAACATTTCAAGGAGATACCAAGTAGCAGAACTTTTTGAGCCTAAAGTATAGAAATAACGGAAGTTTTAAACATGATTTCACTGGCATCTATTCCAATAATCTGAAAGGTTTCTCCTAGCATTATAGAATTATCGAGAAAAGAGAGAAAAGTGCACAGTTGATGGAAGCTGAAATCTCCTTATTGCTAATATACTCGGCAGTGCTTCCTGCTTGATGAGAGACACCATATGGCATGACTGTGCACTACTTTTGATTAGAGGATAAATGAAATTCTAATTTGCAAAATATATTGTAACAAAATTGAACTTGCGCAGTTTTAAGAAGTATAGCAGAAAAATTACTGGTTAGAAAAGAAAAGGTGCTTTACTGTTTCAGTCAGTTTCTGCATAACAAAGAACGAGTTGATAATGAGTAAAGAAGGATGTGGTTTGCTGAAGTATCGAATGAACAAGGACTATCTAACAAAATTTTATTTACTTCACCAGAAATTTGAAAAAGGAGTTCTTTCGCAGGAATTTCGTCTTCCGCTCTGTTGAAAAGAACTGTTATTTTAATATTATAAAAACATACCAAGCTACAATTTGATATTTGAGTTTCAATAAATGACATGTGAATGTTAGGTGAGTAAGAAAGGTTCAAAACGGGTGGAACTGGATGGATCACCAGCCTCGACCATTGGTCACCTCCATAATGCAAACAGGAAATATACAATAGAATTGTTTTGACGCCTTTATTTAACACTTATTTTTTATTCATCGACAAGACATGAAATCGAGCGTATTTACATAACTTACATGCATTACATGACAGTCTTTCATAAAAACTTAAATTTGATTAGTGAAATTCGAAATCAGTTTTATTATAAATTTACAAAAAGTTGTTGCTATTTTTGAACATTGCCATTGTTGTATGACCGTAAAAATTTGATTCCATATTAAAATGGTAGCACATAGCTAGTTGGAGTAGAAAAGCATTTTCATAAACACTGATTAGACTAATTTATCTCCCTGTGTACTCTTAAAAGTGCAATACCTTCTGCGTATTTATTAACTTATAAGCCAGAGTTGGCAAATGGGACGAATTCTCCGATCCCATCCCATCCCATCCCACCAGATTTTCAAATTCACCGTCCCATCCCATCCCATTTGTCTGAACTTGCTTTTTCCAATCCCATATAATCCCACTTGTTGTATTTGACCTTACAATCGCTGTAGCATTGAAAGTTCAATATTGGCATAAGGTCTTAAGGTGGTGGCATCCTTTTGTGAGGGGAATTTGGAACGCAATAAACTTTCGCAATTTCGCGAGTTGGAATAATTTGAGACATTGTTTTAAAGCTCATAATCAGTAAATACGAAAAAAGCAAAATTTGCAAAAAACCGGCAAAATTTTTTGACATACTAACTGAATATAGACAATCAAACATTGAGTATGGATTTCTCAAAATTCGGGCAAAAAAAATAGAACTGGGCAAAATTTTATTTTGTGTCGTGATATGAAGGACATGTGGACGAAATTTTGCAACTTCGCATTGAGTATTCTCGCAGCTGGTGAAGTTCAAGTCAAGAAAAGTCCTTTCGCAATACTGCGAATTTTCATCCTGATCCTGCCAAAACTTACGCGAATATTTGGGGTAGTTTTTAGAAGTTGATATTTAAAACAAAATAATCGCAGTTTTGGCAAATGGCTGTTTCGACCAAATCCCTAGCTTAAAGCAACGAACTCGAGCTAGGCATTAATAAAATGTGCAATTTGATTGTATAAATTGAGTATGAAGTAAATTAATAGGACTAAATCAATTGAGTATCAAAATTCTCCGCAAGTTTTGGCAGTAATTTTGACAAAACTGATTTCTTCAAGAATGGCCATTTTTGACCTCCAAAATAATTTTTGGTTATTACTAACTTAAGAGGGCCCACTTTGGAGTAATTGTTTCGACCATCTCCAATTTAGCTCATTTCTACATAGTTTATTGTCTAGCTGGGATACTTTAACGATTTTATAAAATTTAAGCCGCATGTCCTTCGGTTATTGAGAAAATTCTCCTTAGCCTTGCCTACGCCGCGGGTAATTGCGATGTGCAATTATTCAGTGCCACACTGTGGACCCAGTGCAAAATTTGGTATGGCACTACCCCTCATCGCGAAAGCAACTGGGGTGTGGCACTAAGGAGAAATTCACCTCAAACCTGAGGTCTGCTGTTTGAAGTTAGCGAACTGACGACAGTCGCTAAATTTTGTCGCTTTTGGTGACCAAAACATGAGGCTCGGTAAATTTTGTTTAGCGGCATATTATAAAAAACTAGAGGTCCTAACTCAAAATTCTAATTCCACAGTGGCAAAGTACATGTATAAAGGTATTGTAGCGCTTCTATCAGGGCTGGTGGGCCAAGCAGAAACCGAGGATAAGCCCGAACGGGAGGCGTCAGGCACCCTCGTACCAACGAAACCAGGACCTAGAAGAGAGAAGGGAAGAGGGAGATTCAGCTTTTCACTCACCATTGAAAGTAAAGAATTGGCCCAACCGGGTTTCGAACAACGGACGTTCTGACTGGGGAGAAGACATGCTAACCAACTACAACACAGGGCCATCAGCTGAACTGCCGTTACAGGCTTATCAATCTTTCCTATGCCTGCTTCCCTTACAGTTTGAAACGATACCTAATGTTGCTTGGAATCCTTTGCCAATGTAGAGATTTTTTGGCGCAGAAATTAAGTTTTTTCTGTAAAATTGTGAAAATTGCTGATTTTTACCGACAGGCATTTTACGACCAGACTATATTGCAAAATTGCATATTTTTGCACTTCAACATTTATTCGTATTTATTTACAAAAACTTGATGTTGGCTAGCGAAAATTTGCTTCAATTGGCTGCAGAACTCTCGTACTCGCTCATAAGCTCATATTCAAATTGCACACAGTTGGTGGCTCGAACTTGCGGAGAACTGAATAAAACAGCTCAAAATTTGAACTTGGTATGCACGACATTCTGTGGTTAGTACGTAGTTTATGTGTGAAAATGAACTAAATCCGTGATCTAGAAATCTTTAATGATTGACCCCCCTACCTGCTAGCTTAACATATAGCTCAAAGCCGTAAAAGCAAAAATGTTCTTTTCGGTGACCTCTTTCCATTTATATCGACCTATCAGGTGTATCAATGACGAACTGAGAGAATAGTGGCAAAAACCAAAGATTTTTTATCTTTACACCTAAAAATGCGAGACTGTTCCCAGACTGTTAAAAGAGCACGATATTTGGAAAGTTTCGTCAACTTTCATCATAAAAATTGGAGCCTGTAAGGGAGTAAGGAACCGTGTCAAAAATAAATTCGTGTAAACGATTTATTTTACACGAATTTCAAACGTTTTGTAACAAACTTACACGATTTTTACACGTTTCTTTTTAGCTGTGTTTTTCTTCCGAACTTTTTACGTTCCGGTAGCAAGCACGATTGGTAATCTTTCCAAGTCAAAAATAATGAATGAAAAAGTTAAGCACAAGGTTTTTGCTTGCTAAGTTACACCACTAGCTTGCAGATTTCTTGTAAAAACTTCAAAACAGGAGACATTAAAAGAAGCCGCTCAAACGATTTTTACACGAATTATATCGTGTAAATAAATCGTTTACACGATAAATTTAACGCCCATTTTTGACACGGTTCCTAAGGTTACATTTACACAATGCGATACCAGCACCTTAAAGAGCTCCATGCTTTGTTTGCTGGTAGTTAACTAAACGCCAATCATAAAATTGAATAGACTTTTAATGCCAAATTTACCACAATATTGCATTTTTCAAAATTGGGAAACGGTGTTTGAGGACAATTGTAAGGCAAAATGATCCCACAAAATCCCACTGATCCCACATGGGATGAGTTTTCAGTCCCATCCCATCCCATCCCATGGGATCCCATGGGATCCCATGGGATCCCATCCCAGATGCCAACACTGTTATAAGCCCATTACAGAAGCCATGGCCTTTCCTTTCAGGGTTTGATGTAGATATTTCATCTGTTGCTTGTCTCTGCGGTTGTGCAAGAGTGAATGTTGATATCAAATGACTCCCAAAATAGTTAGACCACTCTAGAATATCTCTGGAGAGGGACAAAAGGCTGACCCTAGAAAGGTATGTTGGATTTTCAGATCCAGGTAATACAAATTAGGATAGGCTAATTTAGAAACGGAATGGGTATTTACAAGGAATGGATTGTGGGAGAATTGATGGCTGGAGTGCCGAAGACATTACAGTTTTTTTGCGTCGTACTACTTTTCCCGTTTCATCACCTCCTTGATCAGTGCAAACCGTCGTTCCTTCCGACGCTGTCTGTCCCGGCTTTCTGTTCGACGATCCGGTCTTGCATTATTTTGTCCATCATCTTTGTAATCGTATCCACAGACCCTTCGTGGCAATGCACCCGGACCGTGAGATGGTCTCAGCTGTAAGTCGGGCATCGTGGACTGCCATGCCGCATTCAAGAACTTGGAAATGGTAGAGTTCAGTCATCGGATTGCATTCCAATTCATAAAACCTCCCCTACTAAGGAACCCAGATTCTAGCAGGTGTTGGGGTAGGGTAAGCGTAAGTAAGTAGCGTAGGCTAAGTGCTGTAGTAAGGTATACGGATTGTGGGGAGAGTACAGCCTATAGTTGTAGTCATAGTCGCCATCATAGCATCCAACACATCACCACTGATTACAGTAATCACAGTGCAAGTCATCAGCTGTGGAATCCCCACATTTATTTCACAGACTTTCTACTATCGATGCATCATAGCGTACGTGCGGTAATAAAAACAGTAGAATAACACAGTGGATTGTTGTGGCTCTTCTACTAAAAACGTATGGTAGTCTATGACTGGCAGAAGACTGACTGAACTATAATTAGCATTTTCATGAGAAACTGAATAAGACTCAAAGTTTCACATAATACGATAGACAGTAACGAAAACTCATTAAAGAATATCTTTCATTATTTCCTGCTTTTAGTGAGTGATAATTTCTTGACAATATAATTCTGGGCCTGACTGTTCAAGCGTTTTTAAGGTGAAATTAGCTAAGGTGAAGTTCGCAAAGTTTGTGGCAGATTTAAATTGGTGCATGAGCAAATCAATAAACAACAAAGTCTCATGATGTTTTAGATAACGTTAACTAATGCGCTTGGTGCTTACTACATATTGCACGATTTGACATTTCAACATTTAGGTAAAAGCTATTTGCTCTTTGAATTGCCAGCTAATTGAACTACGACAATAGCGAAATTAACATTTACAAGTTACAATCCCAATCTTGTTACAAGTGATTATATAATCTGTTTAAATTTATATAACAAGGTTATAGAATGTTATAATACGTAGCGCTAGTGTTTGGCCGCCTACAGATGATTGACTTGACCGAACAGAATGGATTAAAGTTCATGGTGCAGTTCCCGAGCCTATGGTTCCAGTTATCCAATTGCCGCGCCCAGTAGTACCAGTCACTGAGCCACCAACATCCGCACTGCTTCTAAAAATTGATCTCAGTCGTTTATTGATTCTTTCAATGACCATCAGACACAATATGCTCCCTACCATCGAATTCAATTGATTGCTGAAGTTGAACATCCAAAACTGCCAACGCCATCCCAGCGCACTGGCTCCTTGAAATAGTGCATTCAGCGCACAAGCCAGTGTCATGTTGAATTCAGCTTTGCTGTATGTTTTCGACTGGATGCCTATCTGGAATTGTTTGCGAACGTAAATATGATATGCAATTATTATGCTGTACATCAATGTTGGCAAAGCACTGGATGCTACTTCTAGGATCAGATAGTAGTTTGAAAACAACTGAAATCTAATGTAAGGACATGTTTCCGGCGTTCGCTGATAGCAAGCACAAATCGGTTCAAAGTAATTGATGGAGCGAAACCAATAAACACGCATTAGGAAATTTGATGCTCCCGCTATGAACCACTGGGCTGCTGTACCCCAAACAAAAACCTTCCTTGGAATCTCTACTTGCACAATTGATATCAAAAACCTTAGAAATGCAACCCATATTTGAAACATGGCAGTGCAAGCGTATAAGCCTTCTTCAACATGAGAAATGTAACTTGCAATTTCATAGGATGGCACAATCAAACGTTGTGTATAAACAACGGCCGAATAATATGGGTAAAGGAGAAGCGTCAAAATATCATTAATTATTTGAAACTTTAGAACAATGAACATAGGGATATCTTTGGTCAGTTTTTCCAGATAAATTATATATAGATTAGTTCCTGATGCACTTAGTCCAAATAAGCAAACAACCAACATTGCTGCTGCGTACCAGGGAGTTACGAAATACAGCGGTTCATCGGTGGCGATCTTAGAAGGACAATCGTTAATTTCGGACGTGTTATTCATGGTGATTAGTTAACCTACAACTAAGAGTCTAGTAGTTATGGAATCTGAGCACATTCAGGTGGAAGTTGTAATGGTGCAGGGATTCAGTAAATCTTCAAGTCAAAGGAATACATGCCTAACGTGCCTATGCCTTTCACGCGCGAGTGAAAGTGGTATTAATATGTGACTTTAATATGTTCAAGATAAGCATATTCTTAAAACAGTACAGTGGTACCAATCTTGTGTAATCAGCTAGTCTTGTTGCACTATTTGAGCGAAGTGCTCACTTGGATGCTGATTTGACATTTTACTTCTACTATGCCAATATTCAGCTTCTTAGCATTTTGAGCTCTAGCACTCAACAAAAAGCATCTGTTGACGTTTCAAATTTCCAATTAACTGAAAATGTCTTGGATTAGGAGTAGCTACCTGCTAAGACCATGTAATCAATGTATACTTTGGAAATCTTTTTGTGACTTGCAACGATTCCAACTACAGGAGGCTGTTGATTGCTGAGAAGATTAGTTGATGAAATTTAAAAGCCCGTGCACCGCAAAAGAATACATCTAATGAATCCAATGTATGAAAATGTATAGTATATATTATTCAGCTTTTCTGGAAATTGCAAATTTCAAGATAGCATTTAAAATGTTTTGCACGATTTAATCACAAATGTTTCTATTTCTAGGTTTTAGTCTTGGCTAGCGCAGATTTTTCCTGAAAACAGTCAATTA
Organism: Trissonchulus latispiculum; assembly: GCA_030248195.1. Classification (NCBI taxonomy): domain Eukaryota; kingdom Metazoa; phylum Nematoda; class Enoplea; order Enoplida; family Ironidae; genus Trissonchulus; species Trissonchulus latispiculum. The sequence goes on from JASAND010014429.1 coordinate 22,139, forward strand.
CTCAGTCCAGTGTTGAACCTCTTCTTTTTAAGCCTACTAAAGCTCAGCTTATTTGTTGCTTATTATACTGCTTTCCATACGAAGACAGATCGTACATTATGTTACTGAATATGCCAAGTGTTCTCGTCAGGAGCAATACGGATATTTCAGTGAGTGCCATAACAGCAAGCCTGCTTTGTCCATGTGATGTTACTTACTAAAATAGCTCAAGCTTTAAGTAGGGCTTCTGTGGCACAATTCTCATTCATCTACGAGGCTTTCCTCAGTTGTTAAGGAAAAGAAAGAAAAGTTCACTGTTAGCGGAAATTAATTTTACCTATTGCTGCAATGCTTCAGGCTGCGAAAATGATGAGAAGCACCATGTGGCGCCATGCGCCCTCTGCACTACTTTAACACTACTGCGAGAGCAAAAGTCTATAACATCTTTCTGTTTGCAAAATCATTCTATAATAGTTCTAGAATTCTAGTTTTATAATCAGCAAAGTATAGTCCGAAACTATAGTCCTAATAGAACCAGCACGGCCTCAAAAGATGCAGCGGAAAAGGCGGTTATAATCATAACTTGGCTGTGCCAAACGTTGTAAATACCCGGGCAAAGACAAATTTCCTACATCTGAGAAACAGGCGGATTAGATGAATAGTTAGTTTGCTAATTGAAACATATAGAATCATTTGTGTATCATAAGTATACTTTATAGCACGGCTCTGCATGCTTTCAGAGATTTATACGCACGCCATGCGGGAAGCCCCGGGTCCCACGCACTAGGGCCTCCCGTGCGACGCTGCTTAAATCTCTGAATACAAGCAATGTCGTGTTGTAAAGTGCTTATACAACGAAACAAGCTACAAATGAAGCTTGCAACTAGACCAATAAAACTTGATTCTCTGATGCTGCGGCTGAGAACATTAGTTCAAGCAATTGTTAGGATCACCTGGCAGTCAATTTGTAAATTTATTTCAAAGTAATTTTTGGTGTGGAGCTGAGCTGTGTAGGTTGGAGCTCAGCTGCATACACTGCTACGCTATGCAGGTCACTGCACGTTGCTGCAAATCAGTTTAGGTCCCGGCCTCCCAGCATGCACCGTGCGAATAAAAAACTTAGCCGCACGGTGCACGATACAGAAGAGCAATAAAGCTCTCGGTTGTGTGCACTCAGCTCTGAATAATGATTACGAATTACGCTCTTCTATTATGCTGTATTTACTTCGTGTTTCCCATGGTAATAAATGACGACAGTTTTGGGTTATTCCAAATATCATTTCAGTTTGGAGATGTTGTCATCCCTACAAGAAATCAAATTTTGTTAATATTTAGCATTATATACTTACGATCACCGGCGAAAAATCGTTCGCTTTTGCCCAAGTCGCAAGGAATTTCGGATTCATCAACAGCTAGGAATGGCACAGGAATCTGTTGGATAGAATTCGATTCAGGTTAGTGACAGTTAGTCCCAATGACTGACTACGATTACATAATTTTCATACTGTACCTGTGCATCAAACGAATCTGTCATTACATCTTACGGCGGATAATCTAAGTTAATTGGACTGAATGAAGCTTGAAATGCGACATTCTGGTGCCTTCTTGAACTTTTCGCTCGGGAGACAGTGAACTTTAAAAATTACTAGGCATTAGAAACCTAATCTAAATGTAGCTGCCTGTTGAATTTAAGGAAAACGTACAGTGTTTTAGTAAATTTGAATTGTTCAGACTTTCACATGGATCATGTTTTCAGAAAATGCCAAATTGCTTTGAACTTGCTAGCTGGTAGCGTCAACGCTTGCGTGCCAAGGACAATTCAACATTAACAGTTTGGTAAGAAAAGATAGGAAAGATCGCAGCATAGACAAAGGTTTCAGACGGAAATTAATTTTGTCTATTGCTTATTAGTTCTGCAATGCCTCAGGCTGCCATGGCTGAAGAGATGCACCATGCGGCGGCATAGATGACTATGCACGATTTTGCTAACGTATTGTGCAGAAATTAAATTCGAAAAACTCTATTGGTTAGAAAAATATGTTGTATATAGCTAAGTACAGTCACGAAGGATGAATCAGCAACGCAGAGTGTTATGCAAACTGTGTCGTCTAAAGGACTGCAGGACAAGGGCCGGATATTACCAGTAATTTTCGCTTGCAGTTCTGTTTTCATTGTTTATTTGTTCATGTTACCGTTTGTGTGCGTGTACCTGTTTTCAGCAGGTACACAGTGCAGTGCAGACCCAAAAATGTGTGTTCAAACTTTGACCGCTTTACAGCAGATTAGCCTTTGGAGTAAACCCCAACAATGTATGTATTTTAGAGTTGTCGGATATCGAGATTGCGAATATTCGGAAAGAATTCGGTGTTTCATTCATTCAGGAAATCGGAAATTTTTGTTTTTTGTCCAATAATGTCGCAGTCAGAGTTTGTTTCCAAGATATAATATAGCAGGTTCACCTGCATAGTTTTGGCCTTGGCTTGTAAACCGAGGCTGGATGATGCAAATCGCAGCAATTTTCCACTTAAAATCACTATTTTTTGCTAAAAACATCGAAAACCGTTGTTTGTGCTAAAAAATCGCTGTTTTTCGTTAAAAACAGCTAAAATCGCCTTCAGAAGTGCTCATAGGAAACATTGCTCTCACGAGGGGCACCGAAATTTGATTCCACAAGGGTCGGTGAAATTTGGCCTCTCGTTCAGGTATGTTTAGCACTGCAACTTATAAAAACACTCGTTTTACAGTTACCTACTAGGGTTGTATTGATTCAGCGAGCTTATTGTAAATTAGTACCTTTGCACTAGAGTCAAACAAAAAAATCTGGCACCTGTACAAAGATCGTAGACATCGCTCGTCACCGTCAGAAAAGTCAGCAAAAGGACTGTAGTTCGTTTGAGTTAGAATTTTGATTAACGTTTTTAAAATGTTTAAATAGTTTTTGAAGATTTAACACTCTAATGGAGATTTCATAGTTCCAGTTGCCTCTAGACGCGCGTAGACGCACGTCGACGTGCGTAGACGCGCGTCGAAGCGCGTCAACGCGCTACACTGCCATGTTACATTTGGAAGCGGGTAGACGTGCGTCGACGCGCGTCAACACGCCCATTCGTAGCATGCCAGTTTACGCGCATCGACGCACGTCGACGCGCGTTGATGCGCGCAAAATGATATTGCCGTTTGTAGACGCGCGTAGACGCGCGTCGACGCGCGTACACCTGCGTTCGCGACTATGAAGGCACCTTCAGGATCTTCCAAGAGTATATGTGAATAATTTTGTAGATCCAAATGAAAATTCTAACTGAAACAAACCACATTCCTTCTTCGGGTGCTTCCAACGTTACGAAGCGACGCCGGCAGCTTTACCTAGTTGTGAGATTTCTGTCAATAGACCAAAATTATAATGGAAAGTTTCCGTTGTCTGCCATTACAAACCTCTGCTCTGAGGTAGTGCATACCTACACACTGTTCAGGTTTAAAATGGGTAGACCCAACCGGGTCATCGGGTCAACAAGTGGAGTAATTCTCTGTGGAAATACAACAACATCACCTGCCCACCAAAATTACAAATTTTGCCAACGGAAGAAAAGCCAGCTACAGCTTAATAATTCCAAGAATAATAAGGATATGAACTTGAACGGGGAAATTTATTTCTTTAAATTAAAGCTCTCAATATTTGTAGACTCTTCTCCTCATCTCTGTGATTTCTTAGTCAAACTTTTGGGAAAGCGTTTTTCATACGTGAAAATTACATTGAAACAAACTAGTATATGTTAAACAATTTTTAAATGCCAATAATGCTCAGCTTAAATATCATTTGCTAAATTTTAGAATTTGCTATCAACACTGGCACAAAACTTTAAAAAACATTACCAAATCAAGATGCAGTGCACAAACGGTATGAAAAAAAGATGACAGACTTTTGGCATTCTTATTGCTTTAGATAAAAACACAGAAAATATGCAAGCACTAAACATACACACATATGTACACACATATACATTTCCCAAGCTTCTCCTCTTAATCTGCTGCCTATTTCCCCAGAATCACAATGTGAATCAAAATGAATCAAAAATCAAATATAACGATCCAACCTAATTGTTTTTGATTTGATTCAGTTCGATTTTTGTATGAAACATGTAGCAGAGATTTGATACAGTTCGATTTTCTGCACTGCGGATTCGATTCGATTCGATGTATCAAAAATCAAAAGTCGCATCAAAAGTGTTTTTATTCGATTCAAATCAAAAATCAAAAGCACCAGTATTACCTACACAATGGGCTATCCAATAGTACTTGCAATAACAATGACTATAACGTTATTAGATAATATAATTGTACCTAACATACCTAGCACCCAGCACACCCACCTAGCACAAAAAGTTCTTAAGTACTTAATTTGAAAACGCAATGTATTGCAGCATGGAGACGAAACTTTTCCTAATTATTGGACATGACGTACATATGAAATTACTCAACCTTTGTAGCACAATGTTCCACATTCGCACTAATAATGACTTGTTTCTTTGTGACAAACACATTTGTCATCTACTAATTCAAGTATTCGTCTGTTTCACACTAATTACTGCAGGTTAAAACTAATTGTAAGAAACAGTTCTTGGACCTAATCAGGTTTAAGTACAGTGCTACGTAGACAGAGTCGCCTCCACAAATGAAACTAATGTAGCCAATTGCTTATCAACCCTGGCACAGAGTCGATTTGGATGTAACGGCTCGGAAGTAAATAAATGATTATTCTGTGGAATTACACCTATGCAGACACGCGCACATCCACGCACAAAAGTTAGGTTTTAAATTTTATGTTTATGGACAAGGAGTACGAAAATTTTTATCACCTTCTTTGCCAAAAAGTTTAATATAACACTTTCAAAATAGATGTGCCCAAATTTGAAATCTGTTTTTCAATTAAACTTTGATTAGTCGCAACTAACTTACATGCTAACCAAACAGCTTCAGCTCATAACTAAAGTAACTAATAAGAAGGTCAATTGAAAAACGGGTTTCAGTGTAGTCACCGAGAAAGTCCCTATTTAAACTTGTTTAGCGAAATAAAAATTTTGTTTTATTTTCATGGATTATCATCTCATAGGCTTGTATTCAAAATAGCCTCCCTGTCCTTTGGCAAAGTCTCCAATTGTTAATAATCCATGATGACAAGGCAAAATTTTGAAAGGACTGTATATGTCATAAACCGACAAACCGACAGTTGTGACGTCACAGCTGTCTTTGTGTACGGCACTAAAAATTAATAAGAATTTGAAAGCACGGCATAGTTTAAAATAAGAGTAGTTTATGTGTAGTAGTAGTTTATGTAAGTAGTAGTAAATGTGCAGCTAGTTAAACTTTAATTTGAGAGGTAAACGCAAGCCCTAAGCCTACAAAGCCTAAGGCCTGCAGCAAAGTGATTTATGACGGCACGGGCACATATAATGTTATGATACAGCCATATAAAGTGTGAGCTCAATTGATTCAGTATTACGAAATTTGGACATAGTAGTGCGTATATGGAATCATCAGCAGCCATTTCTTCAGCCTTAAAAACAGGACTAGTGTGGATTTCTTTGAACCGACCGCTTTGAGTGTTTAAATTGTCATTTTACAGTTAAGTGCAAGAATTTTAATACATTTATTTGATGTTGTGGTTATGTAATCGATCACATTGAAGTTTTAAAGTAAACCAAAAACGTTTTGACTCGGACTTTGCTGAAAAACTGTGTGTAACTTACGAGGCCGTAGACATTACTAATCTGGCAACCATTTTCAGGGTCAATTTTTGTTAGTTCATCATTAATTCAATAGAAGTTTCAAATTTGAGCTTGCAAATTTAGCTTATGTTTCACAAAAAGCTATATCAAAATACGGATTTGAGATTCTTATTTCATGACCACGACCATATCAGTTTTTCAGTACAGTGCCAAAGAATTTTGTTTCTCTTAGGAATCTTGATAGTTTTATAATTTATTTTTATTGGGGTTTTAAATTTTGGGGCAGTAAGCAGGAGTTCAAATGAACCCATACGAGATTTGAACTGAATCAGTTATATCTTAGGGAATCTTACCTCGGCGTCTTCAGATGCTGCGTAGAGCAGTCTGCGAACAAGCCCTGATTCCTTATGAAGAAAAGTAAAATTACAATGCACATGTGTGCGTCTGTCATTGTCCTACTAGTATCGATCAGCTTAACAAATCAATTTTGAAGTATTAATTGCATTAGCATCGGATTGAATCCTGGGGGCTATTCTTAGGAGGCTTGTATTGTAAACGGGAATCTCTGACTTGCAAGACTTGCAAAACGAGTTTACTTTGCGTTCTTTGCAGTTAAACTAAAATAAGCACACACGCACAGACAGAACGCTAATTTATTCTCATTTTAGCAAATATTGTCCTTAATTGAAATCTAACTTTGTAGTCTTTGCTTTACAATTCTTTTTACAAACGGCAACCATTTCTAGTAGAGTTAAGAAGCTCATTCCGCTGTACAGTCCTGAAACAGTAGCTAACATGAAGCTGCATTAATTACATTAAAATGTGAAAGACCGGAATTCAAAAGATATATAGGTGGTTTGGTATGACTTGGTCCAACTCTGACTTGGCCCAATAAATATGACTGGTTGTTTTCACAACGCCACATGACCAATTAAATTCAAAACGCAGACATGTATGTATGCATATGTTAACTTATTGTATATATATTTTATTTTCGTGTAAATTGTAAGAAATCAGAAAGTTTAAAAGCTTTATATACATTGTATAAAATTTCAAAATTTTATTGGTAGGTTTATTATTAAAGTTTGCTGAATAAATTTTAATTATTATTTTGTTAATGGTATAACCGAATTTTTTCATGTTAATACATTTTTATTTTAGTTAATTTTATTTTCGCAGTAAATTTATTGATTAATAAAGATTATCAGTTGAATTAAATTAATTTTAAATTAAAATTCGAGTTTTAAACAGAAACATAATAATTTTGTAAACAGTCCCCTCCCCTCATTGTGGTACACTTACACATTTACAAGTGGTACACTCTACCGTAAGACTTACTCCCTTTAGTAAAGTGGGCGGGGCTTAGCAGTTTTAAGTGACAGTTGGGCCAAATCAGAGTTGGACCAAACTAGACTACACTATACAGGTATGTAGTGACCAAGTGTCATATTTATTCTTATTATATGAAATGAGTTAGCATAATACCTGTAATAACCCCTTTTACGGCATTTATCATTAGGAGCTTTGATATTCTGGTAAACCACAACAAATATAAGCTCAATTTCAATAACCTCACAGTCGAGTGCAAAAATGAAGCCGGTATTGTTGTATCGTACATCGTAAACGTACACGTTTACCTATTGATCCTCCAATGTTGCTGAGTAGATCCCAAGTATCCGCTTTGGCGGCTTGCTCCCACGTCACGTAATCAAACGTAGAAAAGTAAGAACTGACGAAAACAACATTGTTTTTTAGATAGGCTTGAATATCAGAAACCAAGTTGTCCGTTATATTGCCATCCATTATCTTTTCAATCACACCGTCAGGCAACAGCGTTTTATTTCGGACTCCATAATCCTAAATTTTCATACTGTTGGTCATCGGACTGTTGTCGGTTTGTGTGTCTTGTTTGGGTGTGCATATGAAACAGGCACACAAGGTATAAGGTATAATACAACTTTGATTTACATCAATATTTAGTAAACATAAAAACACATACTGCAGTGTTCCTTCCTTTACTGTAAAAAGATTGGACAGAAGGAATAAGAACATCTTTCACATAAGTGAAGCTGGGAAAACTCGACGAGGTAATGGAGAAGTAGTAGACCATTGTTTCACATTCTGGAGCACAATCAGCCTTACAGATTTTGGTGAATGGAATATCCTAAACACAAATTAACAACTGTTCAATGAAACCGTTTCATAAAAATAATGGTGCGGATAACAAATACTAGGCATCGAAGCATCCTAGACGTTACGAGTTCAGGTGTACCAATAAAGTGAAACACCTTTCTTTAGCTGTAGCTGGTTCTACGTAGACACACTTGTCAGAAACTTTTGGAAACCATCCAAAAGCTCAAATATTACTAGGCAAACCAAGCCAAACTTAAGACCTCCTTATTACCTTCAGCCGATCTGACATGCCGTACAAATCACATACAGGAGGGGCAAATATTGTTCTGGTATAATTTAAAGCTGGCTCCGCTACAATCGTAGGAAAAGTGCAGTTCCCGTGAAGTCTTACTAGTTTGTGGAAACACCCAAGATAGCATGTTGCTACAGTGTAAGCAAAACTACAAGATGCGCCGTTATTATCGCAAAACAGATTGTTTCCCAGTTGTTCATAGACCCTTAAGGACTCATCAACTTGTTCCCAATTCGAAACGCACGACATGTAATCGTAAGGCATGGATAATCTCTAAAAAAATTCTCGGCAAGTGATTATAAGCGACATAATTAGCCGCATTTTAAACAGGAATATTATGTTCAAAAAATTGAAAGAAAGGAAGATGTTCAGAAAATATATTGCGTATTAGAGGCGAAATTTGAATTTCTGATTGTGACGATTGATTAGTGTGCCTTTGGTGTGACTACTGAAATAACTATGAAACAACAGCTTTGAACAAAGGGGCAACGGAGTAGCGGTGTAACAGTAAAGCTGAATAAGAACACAGGTTTGCGTGTAACAAGTGCGTCTGTCAAAAGATACTGATCCCAATAAGCAAAAAAATCACTGTTTCGGTGCCACTGAAATGAAAACAGGCTCTTTCCTGGATAAGCAAAGCGATGAGAATTATTTGGACACATTCCCACCTCAAGCTGCACGTTCCCTGGAACAAAGCAGTGTTGAGAAACAGAACCAAAACCCATCAAAAACAAGCTTGATACATTTACACCCAAAAGTGCAATTTCACAGGAAACCAAAACCACCTAAAGCGAAAGTAACACTAATCACGCCAAAAAGTTCAGCTTACAGAATATGGAAAGCAGTGAGAATTTATTAAAAATTTTCCTAGGATGCTTTGCTTACTATCGGGATCAGTATCTTTTAACAGACGCACAGTGTGGAAAACTGTAAATCTGCCAAGAGTTTACCTAATGAAATAAAGATTATATGCAAATATATATAAGTTTTTTAAACTTAGTGCACTTTACTTAAAGTCAGATCGAAGCTTTTCAACTATAAGTTCGCTATTTTTCTGCAATAACGAACCTTAACTTTAGAAAATCCGATAGATATTTCATAACTGCTACCAGTCAAAAGTGTTAGTGCTTCAGTGTCCAACACTGGCAGCTGACCGTGTTCATGGACTTGAAATTTAAAGCCAGGAGTGGGAGTCAACATTGGAAAATATTCCCAGGTTTCTGCAGATAATAATAGATCCAGAGATGCTGATTCTCTCCTAGGTAGAGGAAAGAAGGATGACTCAACCAGAAGGCTGTAACAATTTCCATAGAACCCGTGCCTCCAAGGCTGTAAAGCAACACTGCTACTGCTGTAATGGTCTTGGCAGTTTTGCCTTCGAATTAGGCAGTATACAACTACGTCATCGTATTGGTGACCTAGAACAAACCATTGCTTGAATATTAGTCTAGTGAACAGTCAAAGCGTTCACGAACACTAAAACAACACCATTATTCGTCTATGCGGTAACTTTACAAGAAGTGTCGAGTGAAATATTTGCTATGAAACTTTATTTTCATATCGCATTACAAATTAAATAGGTGCATGCCATGTACCATTAGAGTAGTTGCCATACTTATAGAGCAGCAGTGATTTATGATATTCCAGTAATCTTTGCTCGATCGCGGGAGCGAATATGTATTCATTTGCTGAACCAATCAGACTGTTAACATCTTCCATAAAGTCTTCACTAGCCATACTCTTCCTAATCGGATTCAAGTTGCAGAATGAATATACAGGTCTTGCTTCTAAAGCAGTTGCAAGTTGTCTGATGGTTGCGGTTGTGGTTTCAAAATGAAAAAAGCCGTTTAGGTGATCCCAAACCTGCACGGTCATTACTCCCCAACAAATAACGACTGCTGCAATCCAAGCAATCCGCCAGCGTTGACTTGATCTTCGGAGTGGTGCAAAGCCATGTGCAGTAGTAGCTGCTAGATCATCTAACCATTCAGTCATTCCAAGAATATTTAATCAGCTACCTTTTCAAAGACAAATAAAGTTTTTTACCTAGAAAGATATTTCTAAGTATGTTACTATTGTTACCTTTCAGTTTGCGTTTTCTTTGTCAACTAAATCGGACTTTAGGTATCCAAATATTAAAGCTGTGGACATAGATCTATTGTTATTGCTAATAAACTAAAAGAAATTATGCACAAAAGTAGGGTTTGCTGTTTTAGTATCATTATTATAGCACTGAAATAAACTACAGTCAAGTTAATCATCAGAATGGTCTTTAGGAAAGAATAAACCACTTACAACTTTCGCAATTCAAATAATTGTGTAACAATTGTATGAGAAATTTTGCCTAAATAAACAACATAAGTCTATAGTTACTTTATGCTTCAGCTACAAAATGGATAGGATTGCATCAAAAGTTTAACTGATTCAATTAGGTTTTATGCTCTTTTTCCAACGAAGACTCACCACTTTTAATAATTTATAGAAGTTGTTTCGAATTAACAAAAAGTATTCACAACATAAATTATTAATGTATTTCATCACTTCGGTTTGCGTTTCCGGTACACATATCGCATGATGTTATTTCATGGGATAAGTTAGCACATCGTTGAAATACATCCGTTATGCGCTTTTAGGTAAAACACCAGTTCCCACCCTTACGATATTTCTGGTTACCTGTATCACCACATCCTTACTACCAGTTGTTCACTGAAGTAGTCGCAGTGATCTTTTACTTTACATGCCCAAGAAAGTTTGCGCACATTTGATGATGCGTCCCTGCTTAATCTTAATCTTCCATCTTGGTTTCATGCAATGCCATGCAAAACAAGGAGAGGGGAACTGCATGCATGAACGTACACAACGCTTTAAGATCACATTGCATTAATTATACACATCATTCCGATTTGGAATTTCTTTTTCCTGCTTAGTTTGTAGGCAGTGTGTAGCCTGCTTGCATTCAGCTTACTCTATCGCACTAAAGTTTGGTGATAAAGTTTCACGGTTAGAAAAAATAACAAGTACCATAGGCAAAAGCACTAATAAATTAAAAACTGCAGACAATATTGTGTAGAATATAGGAAGTACACGTGAGCTAAGCCTAGATAAGTTTCAATCCAAATTGAAATGTTTCATGAATAATCAATGTAAAATTATCATTAGCTAATTTCGTGGCTCAAACGTGACTCATAACTGTGAACCAGTTCAAGATGGCGGAATAAGCTCAGTTGGGGTAGTTCCGTGCTGTGGGTAGGCTGGTCGAATTGTGAGTACATTTCTGCCATTTTGCGTGAGTTAGAGTGATTCTTTTTATCTCATACTTGAAGTCTAATTTTGGAGTTGTCCATATTCTTTTGTAATGGTTGTTGAAATAAACGTCAGCTTGTAGGAAATCTTTCTTAGTTTTATCTAGCAGATCTGAATGGGCATTTAGAGTGAAATATAACGCAACACTGCTTTACTCGGCATACGGACATCACACACCTTTGACAACAACTTGCAATCTAACGGTCTGTCATTGTGAATCTAGCACCAGGGTTTCATACCCGACAAAAGTATCGACAGGAGCAAGACCGAAATGCGGCCGCGGAGGCTTATCCGCAATAGGGTCCGGCGTTGGAGTTTGGTTGTTGTTGTTTGTTTTGAAAGTTCTTTTCCTAAATTATGATTGAAAAATTTTTTCTAAAGTTTGCTTGGTCTTGGAGGAGTATACCCTTGCCCTGGTTTCGGTTCTATTTCCTTGTATTTGTGTTGATTTTTCTGTGTACCTCAAATTCCTTGTTTTTCATTTTAGATTAAAGTCTTCTTTTCTTTTCACGAGCTAAAATCTAATCAGTTAGTTTTACTTGCAAAATTTTTGCTTTCTTGTATAAATTTTGATCCTTTTTAGATTAAATTTGGCCTTAATTATGGCTTCTTTCTGGCGGACCGTTGGTTCGGAAACTGTCGAGATCGGGCTGTTTCGAGGGTATAGTCCTCCGGGATGTGCTACTGGGTTTTTGGTGTTTTTCTATTTTTATGAGGCTAACTCTTTATATTATCTTCTATATAGTGGTTTTGTTGGAATTTCCGAACTGGAGTACCCGTGGCCGGGTGGTCCGGCTACCGGCCTGGAATCCGGCTGGGTGCCTGGATAGCCCTGTTTTCTGGGGCTCCTTTGAGTTCTGAAGTTCTAACGGCATTTTTAACTTCCAAGCTTTCTAACCGTTTTCCCAAGTTTTCTAAGTTTTCCGGTTGTTTTTCTTATAGCGGGTTTTATTTTTGACAGATATAGTAGGGATGTGAATTCGGTGCCTTTTGTAGTTTGATTTTTGTTTTCCTTGCCATATGTTAATCCCTGTATGCTACTTATATTTTTCTTTGTTTGTTCTAGATTTCTTGTGTGTGATTGTTGGACCCCCTGTCCCCCCTGATGGTTGTCCCGTGGGAGTGTCCCCTGGTTCTGGTTCAGAGGAGGCGCGCTAGCTCGCGCGCGCCGGCTGCCTGGTTTGGTCTGTGTTGATTGCCTGGATATTCCCGGCGGATATGCTGCTTGGACTATAGGGTAGACGGCCTGCGTAATGCCGCGCCTTTTGCCTTGTTTGGTCCTTCTCCATCTTGGTGCCCTTTGCTCTTGTGGGGGCTGGTCTCTGGCCCTTTTCTA
>JASAND010014430.1:0-15096 GCA_030248195.1 Trissonchulus latispiculum
AAAAATAGGAAAATAGGAATCGCAACAGGCCTGAAAGCCTGTTTTTTCTGCATACTTTTACCCTAGCCTAACCTTAAAAGTGCTCAAAAATTGAGTTTTAGCACCAAAATAGACAATTTTTGACGAAAAAATTCCGGCGAAGCCGGAAAATTTTGAAAATTTTGACCAAAAATCCTAAAAATTTGGCATTTTCTGGGCACCTTGGGAATTGGGTGGAAGCCCAAAAAAGTGGGGAGGGGAACGAGTGGGGGGGGGGGGGAAAGGGGTCGAGTGGGGGGGAACCCAAAAAGAAGTGGGGGGCGCCCCCCCACCCCCCCCGGTAAAAAAACCCCAGGTATATTATATATTATATATGGGCACCGGATATTTTTTCATATCCGGATATCCGCCTATTTTGCGTTAACGGATATCCGGATATCCGGTTATCCGCCTATTCCAAACTTAACTTCAAGAAAATTTTTTTTGAAAAATATTTTGAAATTTTTAAAATGTTTGTCAAAAAATTTGCTAATTTTTCATTACTTTGTCTGAAATGTACACGGATATCCGGATATTTTTCTCAAATCGGATATTATCCGGATATCCGGATATCCAGTGCCCATCACTAGATTTAATATTAATCCACTCATCCCAATTTCGTTTGCTTCATAATAAGGAGTGCGGATTAGGTTTAGTCTCATGCGCATAGTGAGGATTATTATTTTAATCGAATCAGGTAAGGTAGTGAATAAACGGCTCAAAGAAATCCTTTTAGCATGTCACGAAATAAAAGTTCAATAGTGGTCTAGGCCAAAGCTAAAGACAAAAATCACGGCTACGTACCTGACTGAACAAAAATACCAATTACAAAGATGACAAACAAACAAGAAGCACATTGCACAGTACAAAAACTGTCTAAAGCTGCCAACAGTGTTTTAAAGGAATACTTACGAAAACCAAAATGTAACAAAAGCATGAGCAGAATGGGACACCTTCAAAAAATTTAGCAACAAAAACATTTCAAAAAGTAAGCATAAACATGATATCGAACTGAAATATGCTAAATTAAAATCAATTGTCCGACCCAGCCTCAAAACCAAACAGAACAGAAAAGACGTCACCCAAGTTACGCTCAATCAAATATTCCTTAAACTTCCCCATATCCATATGATACTCACGACCGGCGGATTTTCTCACATCAAAAGAAATTTCCTCAAAACCACCCGGAAACGTTTGGAAATTAGAACAGCATTCAGAAACTACATTATTAGAATCAGAACTCTGATTACAAGAAGAACTGTCGGCAGCTGACTGCTTAGGCTTGCCCCGTTCGGACTTCTTAACACACTCGCAGCTCTCCTGATGGCGTAGGGTAATCTTTTTCCAGGACCAGGGTCTAATCTGATCCCAGAACAGCTGGCAGGCACCGGGGCTTCCTTCAACACAAATGATCCCTGGTTTCCCCGGCAAACAGAATCCGCTCACGGGAAGATCATGGGCAACAGCTCTCAGATTGCGACGCTTAAATTTACTGAAAATGTGATGACTAACAAACCAAAATCTGGACAGACCAACTGAAAGAACTGAAAGAGAAGAAGGAGAAGAAGGAGAAGAAGTCAACTTATTGTTATTAGTGTTCTGAACTTTAGAATCAGCTGAAGCGACACTTAGCAGGGCTGGAACGTTTTCCTGAAGCCAGAGAATGACGTCCATAACCTGAGGCGATCCCAGAGTTAATTGAGCAATAAATGATCTCAACTGGCTGTTCAGAGCAGACAAGCCGGCACCAGAAACGTTGTTGCAGCGAACATAAACAGACAACGGAGACATCAAAGGATAGTCAGATGGCCAATAAAATGTGGGCTCTATGGTGAAATCAGCAACCTGAAACAAAATAGACAAAAAAAGGAAATTTAAATTCCGTAACAGAGATGAATCAGATAATCTCTCAAAAACACTGGCTCCTTTCTAGCAAAATCATCCTGGCTTTTTCCTACAGGGGGGGGGGCCAACCAGAACCCCCCCAGACTTGGGTCGCCCCCCCCAGGATTCGGGACTTCCCCCCCACCCTAAAGTGCCCGAAAAATTAGGGTTTTGAGGGAAAATTTTGAAAATTTTTTCCGGCTTCGCCGGATTTTTACCCATTTTTAGGCATTGGTTAGCTATTTTAAGCTTAAATTTAAGTTAAAAATAGTCAATTTTTTAGCTCAGCTGCAAAAAATAGCTATTTTTCGACATTTTTCTAAAAATTTTTCTCCCCCCCCGAAATCCGAGCTCCCCCCCAGACTTTCCCCCAGAAATTTTTGCCTAGGAAAAAGCCAGTCTTCTGAGGGCAAAGGATAACGGCGGAATATATACGTATAAAAGCTGGGCTTATTCCATGAAATATTTCTTGAAAGATTGGGGGAGGAGGTGACACATTTTGAAAGCGGCAATTGTATGCAAAAATTGGGCTATTTTATTTTATAGTTGTCACCACTCACCGACAAAATATATAGGTTTTAGTGCAAACATTTAACAATTTATTGCAGACTCTGTTAAAGGCAAAAATTAAGCAAAAATCTCTAGCGAAGCAGACAAGTGTTGAAAATTTTCCCTTCAGAGCGACTATTTCAGGTCAAAAATTGGTTTTTTGGGTGTGGAGCAATTTTTGGATTGGGGAAACTAATTTTGGGGAGAAGGTCGTTTATGGTGCTAGCCCCAGCGCAAGAAGCCCAGAGAATGGAAAATTTACACTGGATTGATTTTGCTTGTGCGGAAGTAGAGACCACAAGGTTCTACAAGGAATAAAAACAAAGGAATGAAGTCAATAAAATTAGCAACCACCCCACAGTTTTTAGCAATAAGCATAGCAGAAGATATAAAAATTATACAAGAATAAAAATGCTCCGGTGGAGCATGAAAAATGCAATTAATAATTATATACATAATTAATACAACTTACAACACAACTTACAACACAACTTAATTTAATTAATGCATATAATCCAACACTTAATACAACATATATATGCAGTAAAAATTGATGTCACAGCGTAGATACGGGGGGCGCCGCCCTCCCCGAAATAATGGCTTTGCCCCCCTGAAAAAATTGGGCAAAAGAAATTTTACGCCCGCGCGGAGCGCGGGCGTTTAACTTTATTAGAAACATGCACAAATTGTACATTAATGCTTCAAATTAGCTCAGCATAGATGCATTTTCTACAACATAAAAGATTTTCGCGCCGCCGGCGCGAATTTTGGCTCTTTAGATTATCAAAATTATTATTTTTCATTAAGCGTGCAGCTAACAACTGTTTGTTGCATAATATACATAGTATCTTTGCAGGTTTGCTGTTATCTGCGTTCGTCCCAACATCATCAGCCTTGGCATAATTGGTTGATATGATCAGAATACGCAGTTCTTAATGGGAGCACCTTAATATAGTTAGAGTTTTCAGACAAGACGGTAAATGTAGAGAATAGCAAATATATAAATGCACAAAACGTTGTTAGACACTTGATAAGTCATTGCGAAGATTTAAATGTTTGAATAGCGTTGAATGGCGAAATTTAAAAAATTTCTCAACTTCTGGGGGGCTCTGCCCCCAAGACGCCCCATTTGGGACGTAGGGTATCGCTTTCAGTTGTATATATATATATATATATAACAAGTCGAAAACATGAACCATAGAAGACTTTTGAATTAGTAGGACTACTTGCAGTAAATACGCAGTGTGCATGTAATTGTTACGCAAAAATAGAAAATTCCCCCCCCTCAAAAGTCCTCGGTCAAAACCGCCCCCCCCTGAAAATTTTTTGTACCTACGCTACTGTTATTAGCTTAATTATATACGTAACATATAGCTTAAGAAATGCGGTATATACGTATATATACTGGCTTATTTTTACTGCGGGGGGGGGGTGGGGGGCCGCCCCCCATTCGGCGACCTCCCCCCCCCATTCGAGGAGCCCCCCCTATGAAATGCCCCCCCATAAATTCCGACCTCCCCCCCCATAACCCCAAAAATTGCCAAATTTTACCGTTTTTACCCTAAATTTTCAAAAATTTTTCCGGCTGCGCCGGATTTTTAACGAAATTTTCACTATTTTAGCCTAAAAACCACTTAAAATTATTCATTTGTTAGCGATTTTTACACATTTTTACACAAAAAACCCACAAAAATTCGAAAATTTTTTCCAAAATATGCCCCCCCCCCCATTTTGGGTCATCCCCCCATCGATGGAGGGGGCCCCTCCATGAAGCCACCCCCCATAAATTTTTGCCTAAAAATAAGCCAGATATATGTACCTGAATAGACAAATCAAACTCTATAGTCGGGATCAGTTCCCTACTGTTCGCAAGTTTATCCGATTGTAAGTCTGTTTGGTCCAAAATATGCAACAGCTCACGTGAAATGTGTAATTCTTGGTCAGACAAATACATACTACGAATAAGTTCCAGTTCCACCAACTGCTGTTCCAGACAGTTTGGGTCAACAAACTGTTCTTCTAAATTATCAGACATGACGCATCAGACAATTCGGACGAAGCCTTAAACAAAAACGCAGACTACACGGGCTTGATGAAAACACATCATGCTGGCATTTTTTAGGGTTTTGAAATTGGGGGGGGGCGAACGCCTTCCCCCTAGGGAGGAGGAAGTGGAGGGGGGGCGAGACCAAGGTATAAAATACCAAAATTTTAGCGAAAAAATTAGCAAATTAGCAAAAAATTAGGTAAAAACACAAAAAATCGCTATTTTTAAACTTAGAATTAACTTATGAGTCCGTAAATTAGCTAAAAATTCAGAACATTTTTAAAAATTTGACCTCAAAAACTTAATTTTTTGACACTTTTGGGCGACCCCCCAAAACATGGGGGGGCTTGCCGAAAAGTGGGGGGGGGGGTGAAAGCGGGGGCTCCGAAAAGTGGGGGGGAACCGAAAAGTGAAGGAGCCCACCACCCCCCACTAAAAAATGCCAGAAATGGGAAATCCGATGGACAAGAGCCCTATCAAACTGAGTACTGGGGCCCCGATAAACAACCTTCAACCCCCAACCACAGCGTATATATATATACAAGTAACAAAAATGCTCCGCACAAATGAGGATAGTATGTGTGTGTGTTGGCTGTGTCTATATTATATCGTTTACATTCCGGTTGAAGAAGTAAAGACAAAAGTTTCATAGGCACGTGACATTATTTGGCACAACAAGTTTGGGTGGGTGGCTCTATGACAAAAGTTGTTCCGTTCGCATAGGACTTTCATTTGACACAAATTTGACCACTTTTGAAAAATTCCATTTTTGACCTAAAATCGCCTAAGTCCCCACCCCACACCACCACACCACAGCACTCTACAGCCACTTTGGGTACGCAGTTCTATGACAAAAGTTGCTCAGCTCACTTAGGGCTTTCATTTGATACCAAGTTTGACCACTTTTGAAAAATTTTATTTTAGACCCAAAATCGCCTAAGTCCCCCCCACTCACCCCACCACGACCACAGCACCCTACAGCCACTTTGGGTATGCAGTTCTATGATAAAAGTTGCTCAGCTCACGCAGGCCTTTCATTTGATACCAAATTTGACCACTTTTAAAAATTTTATTTTCGACCACTTGACCCCCCACCCGACTGACCCTTCAAACGGCAAACTGGAACCAGCCCAGCAATATAGGCACGTCGGACGGCAAAACGGATACCGGGAATGAGCTGGGCACACTAGAAAACCCCTATAGACAAAGTTTTGACAGGCCAGGTAGAGCCTACCATTGACCTCCAGGAAGCGGTTTCCCGACTTGACCCTCCCGACGGCAAAGTGAAACCAAGATGGATAAGTCTGACGGTAAAACTGACTGCGGGAATCGATTCTCCGTGCCAGAAAACCATTGTATGGAAGGTCTGAGCTTCTAAAGTTGAATAGACAGCGAGAAATTTCGATTTCTCATTTTTCGAATTTTCGCCATTTTCGACGGGTCACTGTGGTCGCTAGGGAAGTGATAGAGAAACGCAACCTGGACCGTTAGTTAGTTCAATATATGTAATTTCTGCATATAAAAAGAAATCAGCTCCAGATCGTAACGTTCGACCTGAGCGACGACCACAAAAATGGTCACTTTTCGCTATGAGCCGACTTTGCGGCGCCACTGCGGCGCCGTGACGCAGCCGCGGCGCAAAAAAGTTGTGATTTTTAAATTCTTTAGAGGGTAATACTAGACCCTATAGCCCTTTATGTTGGCCCACCGCTGCAGACCACGTGAAAGCGGCGAACATTATGTACAATACAACCATCAAATAGGAGAAACCGGAAAAAACATCGCCACCATAGTCCATAACCGGTCCGGGGTGCAACTTTTTAACGGTAAGTGATACGGGGCTGAAACTCCGCAGATATACTAAACTCGATGTGCTCTACAATTTGCGCATGAAATCTGCGCAGGATCTGCGCAGCATTTTGCGCAGCTTCTGCGCAGCTTATTTCACACTGCCTGCCTCCAGCCACTTTTCACACATATTATATATTGTACCTGCCCAGAAGGCTAATATTTCAGAATTTACGCTGTGCCTTTTTGACCATTAAATCTGCCTATTTTAGCGACAAAAATCAACTTATACAGTGTATGGTAAAAGAGATAGATGTGTTAGGGGGCCGACCCCCCCCCCCAGATTTTCAGGTTATGCTACTCCCGCCCAGGTTTTTGGTGAAAAATGGCAAAAAATCGAAAATGTCGGGGTTTTGGCCATTTCCGGCTGACACCCCCACACCCTCCGTCGGAACCACTCCCCCCTCGATTTTTTGCCCAGCAACACCCATAAGTGTGCTAGGGGGGGAGACCCCCAAAATGACAATTCCCCCCCAGATTTTCAGATTTTTGCTGCCCCCCCAAAAGGCCAAAAAGTGGCCAAAAATGGCAAAAAATCGAAAATTTAGGGGGGGTCCCCTACCCTCCGTCGGAACCCCCCCACCCTCCGTCGGAATTCCCCCACAGATTTTTTGCCCACACCTATGGTAATAGTTTTAGCATATTTAGTAGAGATGCACCGGGGCCGCCACTACCGGGGCCGGGACCTCATCGTGGCCCCGGCCGGGGCCGGGGCCACCTTGGCCCCGGTACCGGGGCCGGGGCCTAGAAATTGGGGGTCCAAATCGAAAATTTTCAAAAATTTTCTTAAAAATTTAAATTTTGCAATAATGTTTGATATACAAACGTTACTATCGTTATTTTCATTCATATCAGCGCGAAAACAAACGATTTGTAACACTTTTTGACTTCCGAAAATTCAAAATTTTGGTCAAAAACTGTCAAAAACTTACAAAATTTTGATAATTTTTGGCCCCGGTCGGTACCGGGGCCTGACCACCGGGGCCGGGGCCTGACTACCGGGGCCAGGCCCCGGTGCATCCCTAATATTTAGCAACTTTAGCATATTTTTATACCCACAACACCCGACCCGCTCCACACGAAGCCCATTTCTAGAAAACAATTAGAAATCGAAAATCGGATATTATACCGGGAATGAGCTGGGGCATCAAGACAAAGTTTTGAGAGGCCAGGTAAAGCCTACTATGGACCTCCAGGAAGCGGTTTCCGACTTGACCCTCCAGACGGCAAAGTGGAACCAGCCCAGGAAGATGGGTGTGTCTGACGGTAAAACTGACTGCGGGAATCGATTCTCCGTGAAAGAAAACCCTTGTATGGAAGATTTGAGTTTTCAAAGTTGCATATAGTATATAAAGGTTCGAAAAAATACACCGGCCGGGTCGGAAAAAATACACCCACCATAACTCAGGCTAGAAGCTACGGAGCCCAGCCAAACTGTACCCCATAATAGCGCAAGCTTATTTATATCCAGCCATGGTATGGCTGTTTCCATAAGGCCCCGCACGCACGCAGGCTGAGGACTCAAAAATGGTACCATGAAAAAGTTGGTTTTCAACTTTTGGATCAGTTGGCAACTTTTTGGCTCTTGTTCGCTACACTAAAGCTATAGTAGCACCTATTGTTTTAACATACACATTGCTTCTAGTTTTTTTGGGCAATAGGTTCGGGCGCCCCTGCGCCGCATAGTTGCGCAGCAGCGGATGTATTTTTTCGGACCCGCTGGGTACTTGGGCCCGAAATATAAATACACCTAAAAATTCTTATTTTAGCTGCTAGAAATCGACCAGGTGTCGAGTTTCCGCGTTTTAAACAGCATTTATGGCTGTAGCATGCACTGACGGTCTCCTGGGTTGGTTCCAAGGGGTCAATCTTTATCTGACTACGGTGTCGTATGATGATTGGCTTGAAAATTTGTCCTCAACTGAGCAGAACTTTACTGGAATGACTTTTAGCGCAGTTTTATGCTAGCATTCACAGCTATAGCAGTGATTCCAGGAATACTGATTCAATTTTAGAAGCGAGTAGACTGTAGCTACTGCATTTTCAGGACCTCAAGCCGGAGCAAATTGCTTGCTACAGTCTCGATAACAAAAGTCGACGATATTCCGGGTAGTTAGAACATAGAAACGAGTTGAAAAAGCCAGGACAATTACGAATCTAGAGTAAACTTAATAAAATAATACCATTTTATGGTAAACTATAACGACTTTTGCTACGTTCACATGCTCAGATCGGGCTGCCAGGTTCCTCAGCAGACCAGCTTTCAGCACTGAACTGAAAACTCTCAATTTTTTCGACTTTGAATGAGCTAAATGATGGCTTATAATCAATTGTGCCAATGGCTAGAGAATTAAAAACAACGTAGACGACCCCTTCCGGTAGGCATTGGGATTCCAGAGCTCATGTTAACAGCCATGACCATCTATGACGGTTTTCAGAAGGTCCTCTAGATGTCTGCTGGATATTTATTCTTTGTCGTTACGTTTGTTAAGAATAAAAAACAAAATGTGGCCACTGAACAAGCAACATTATAGACATTACTGCGTGATAAAAACAGTATACATCGGGCCAGATGAAAAAGTTTTTCGGGCCATATGCGGTAGGCGGCCTATCTAATGAAAATTAACCACCATAGACTGGAAAGATGGGTCAATAGTCAACGGAAAATGCATGAGCAGCATCTGTATATACGATTTGTATATATAGTCATTTTGGCACTAGATAATGAAAGGGCGAATTTTTGGCCCTGTATTTTTTCGACCCCGCGTATTTTTTTCGATTTGGGTCCGAAAAAATAAAATAAATTTTCAAATTGTTCTGAAAGCACAGCCTTTGCCCGGGAACTTTGGGCATGGGAAGAAACTAGACCATAGGTGTAACGGGGATTTGGGTTGGGGGCCCCCTCCCCCGGAATTTTGGGGGGCCCTTTTTAGACCCCCCCAAACCTTCCCCAAAAAATTTTTTTCTGTTTTTATGGCAAAAATCGCATTTTCAGCAATTGCTAATGCCGAAAAACATGAAATCGTTAAGTAATTTTAACATTAGACAGTGTGTTTAAACTCGAAAACTTGATTGCCAACATGTTTCTGAGTCCAGAATAAGGTCAATATTGAGTCTAGAAGTCCATAAAACCGTTATGAACGTGTATATATTTCTCGCGATAATATATAAACACGTTAAGTCAAAAATTTTGGCTTTTTTGAAAAATTTTGAATAAATTTGCCCTAAAAATGCCCAATTTTCGCGCCTTCGGCCAGACTACCCTCCCCCCCCCCCAGTTGGGGGGGGGGGGGCCCGGGGGCCCCAAAAATTTGTGGGGGGGGGGGCTTGTAAAAATGGCTGGGGGTTACCCCCCCCAAACCCGCCCCCCCCCCCCCAATTACACCTATGAACTATGTACTAGACCCCACCCCACACATGCTGGGCCATATCCGGGATCTCTACGGCAAGGCAATCCTATAAAAAGTTATCCAAAAAGTTGCCAAATCGTATTTTTTTCGAACCTTTACTATATATAAATAGCGAGAAATTTCGATTTTTCATTTTTCGAATTTTCGCCATTTTTGACGGGCCACTGTGGTCGCTAGGGAAGAGATAGAGACACGCAACCTGGACCGTTAGTTACGTAGTTCAGTATATGTAATTTCTGAATATAGAAATAACTCAGCTCCAGCTCGTAACGTTCGACCTGAGCGACGACCACAAAAATGGTCACTTTTCGCTCTGAGCCGACTTTGCGGCGCCACTGCGGCGCAAAAAAACTCGCGATTCTTAAATTCTTACTACTAGGCCCTATATATAGCCCTTTTAGGTTGGCCCAACCGCTGCAGATCACGTGAAAGCGGCCAACATTATGTACAATACAACCATCAAATAGGAGAAACCGGAAAAAAACATCGCCACCATAGTCCATAACCATAGGTGTGGCTGGGCAAAAAATCTGGGGGGGGGGGTTCCGACGGAGGGTGGGGGAACCCCCCTAAATTTTCGATTTTATGCCATTTTTGGCCACTTTTTGGCCAAAAATCTGGGGGGGGGGGGGTAGCAAAAATCTGAAAATCTGGGGGGGGGGTCGCCAAAATTTGTTCGTTTGGTGGGGGGTAGGGATCGACCGGAATTCCGGTTCCGGTTCCGGTACTTTTTTGTTCCGGTTCCGGTTCCGGTTCCGGTTTTTCAAAACGTACCGGAACCGGAACCAATTTTAGCCTATTATCAAAAGCAAAATGTTATTAAAATTTTCAAAACTTTTATCAAAATTCTTTAAAACTTTTTGAAAAACTGCAATTCTCTTATAACCAGAATATGATTTATTCAAAAATTTTCGCCTGCGGCGCTATTGCATTACTTAGATTGTTTCGAATTTGTAATGATGTCTAATGTATCGTTGTTATGAATATTAATATATTATAAAACAAAAATAATATATACTTAATAACTCAGATTAGATAGCACAAGACCGCCGAAACTTTTAAATTTAAGTAGTGCTAAGATACCTAATGCTGAATTGAAATTATTGAAGCCTTACCGTCGACCTATGCTATTTCAAAATTATAGAGTGCGCTGTTGTATAATCAGGGCAGTTTTATTTTTAATCACTTTACAATTTACAATACAATACAATTTAATCTGTTTAATTGTTTAAATCGAGACTGGACTTTAAATACTGACTACGTAAGTTTATTGCTCTTTGTTTAGTAATTAATCCAGTGCGCAGAACAACAGAATTACTAAAATATTATGGATGGAACAAATAGCAATGGTTTTTAAAAATATTTTGGTCATTTAAAATTTAAAAATCCTGATGAAGCTAGCCAAAAAAAAGAAATTTTGTTCATTTCAAGTTGGAGAAATTGTGCATATATAATGTAGCAAAGTTTGACTATGCTATAAGACAAAAATCTCTTAATAAATTGCAAATTTCATGTTTCTGCATTGAAAAATAACTATATATATAAAACAAGTAACAAAAATGCTCCGCACAAAAGAGGATAATATGTGTGTGTTGGCTGTATCGTATATATATATATCCTTTAAATATCCTTTAAATATATAATAAATATAAATATATAGGTATACGTATACGTATATCCTTTAAATTCCGGTTGAAGAAGTAAAGACAACAGTTTCATGGGCACGTGACGTTATTTGGCACAGCAAATATTGGTGGATGGTTCCATGTCAAAAGTTGCTCAGCTCACTTAGGGCTTTCATTTGGTACCAAATTTGACCACTTTTGAAAACTTTCATTTTTGACCGAAAATAGCCTAAGTCCCCACCCCACCCCACCACAGCACTCTACAGCCACTTTGAGCACGCAGTTCTATGACAAAAGTTGCTCAGCTCGCTTAGGGCTTTCATTTGGTACCAAATTTGACCACTTTTGAAAACTTTCATTTTTGACCGAAAATAGCCAAATCCCCACCCCACCCCACCACAGCACTCTACAGCCACTTTGAGCATGCAGTTCTATGACAAACGTTGCTCAGCTCGCTTAGGGCTTTCATTTGGTACCAAATTTGACCACTTTTGAAAACTTTCATTTTTGACCGAAAATAGCCAAGTCCCCACCCCCACCCCACCACAGCACTCTACAGCCACTTTGAGCATGCAGTTCTATGACAAAAGTTGCTCAGCTCATCTAGGCTTTCATTTGGTACCAAATTTGACCACTTTTGAAAACTTTCATTTTTGACAGAAAATCACCTAAGTCCCCACCCCACCCCACCACAGCACTCTACAGCCACTTTGAGCATGCAGTTCTATGACAAAAGTTGCTCAGCTCGCTTAGGGCTTTCATTTGGTACCAAATTTGACCACTTTTCAAAAATTTTATTTTCGACCACTTAACCCCCAACCCGACTGACCCTTCAAACGGCAAAGTGGAACCAGCCCAGCAAAATAGGTACGTCCGGACGGCAAAACGGATACCGGGAATGAGCTGGGCACACCAGAAAACCCCTATAGACAAAGTTTTGAGAGGCCAGGTAGAGCCTACTATGGACCTCCAGGAAGCGGTTTCCGACATGACCTCCAGACGGCAAAGTGGAACCAGCACAGCAAGATGGATGAGTCCAACGGCAAAAAGGACACGGGAATGAGCTGGGCGCACCAGAAAACCCCTATAGACAAAGTTTTGAGAGGACAGGTAAAGCCTACTATGGACCTCCAGGAAGCGGTTTCCGACTTGACCCTCCCGACGGCAAAGTGGAACCAGCCCAGCAAGATGGGTGGGTCTGACGGTAAAAGTGACTGCGGGAATCGATTCTCCATTGCCAGAAAACCATTGTATGGAAGATTTGAGACGTTCAAAAGTTAAATAGATAGCGAGAAATTTCGATTTTTCATTTTTCGAATTTTCGCCATTTTTGACGGGCCCTGTGGTCGCTAAGGAAGTGATAGAGAAACGCAACCTGGACCGTTAGTTAGTTCAATATATGTAAATTCTGAATATAAAAAGAAATCAGCTCCAGCTCGTAACGTTCGACCTGAGCGACGACCACAAAAATGGTCACTTTTCGCTGTGAGCTGACTTTGCAGCGCCACTGCGCGCTACGTAACGCAGCTGCGGCCAAAAAAGTTGTGATTCTTAAATTCTTTAGAGGGTGCTACTAGACCCCATAGCCCTTTAGGTTGGCCCACCGCTGCAGATCACGTGAAAGCGGCGAACATTATGTACAATACAACCATCAAATAGGAGAAACCGGGAAAAAAACATCGCCGCCATAACCGGTCCGGGGCGCAACTTTTTAGCGGTAAGTGATACGGGGCTGAAACTTCACAGACATACTAAACTCGATGTGCTCTACAATTTGCGCATGCAAATCTGCGCAGGATCTGCGCGATTTTGCGCAGCTTCTGCCGCAACTTATTTACACTGTCTCCAGCCACTTTTCACACATATTATGGGGGTCGCTGCCGCGGCCTATGATATAAAGCAAGCGTTATTACAATGTTCTAGTAACTATAAAAAAGCGAAAAATTGTGCAAAAATTGTCCAAAACGTCAGAAAATTTTTCGATTTTCGCGTGTTAAAGAGCTGGTTCCGGTTCCGGTTCCGGTTTTTTAAAGCCAATTCCGGTTCCGGTTCCGGTTCCGGTTTTTTGGAGTTCCGGTCGATCCCTAGTGGGGGGCCATTTTGGCAAAACTGCTAATATTTTGTTTCGAACATCGATTTCTCAAAAACAACTCGACGGATTCCGGAGATTTTCGGCAGAATCGAAATTCGTACTTCTGCGAAGGGACGTTTTTCTTAGTTTGGGCTAAAAAACATATTGAGTAGCAAGCATTTTCAATTCAAAGTTGCGAAATTTCGTGTTACTGTGCATTTGGCTGATTTTCTCGACCATTAAGACCTGCTGAGCCAAATCCAAAAAAAGCCCTCGGCCCATATGTCCTTCATGGCGTGGCACAAAAAAGAACTTTTGGCCGATTCTTCAGTTTTGAGAAATCGATGTTCAAAACCTTTTGGTCTATATTCATCCTGTTAGATGTCAGCTTGCCAGAAAATTTCTGCTATTTTTTTGCTAATTTTGCCAGTTCTGTAAGCTTATGTGAATGTACAGATAATAAGCTTTAAAACGATGTATAAAGCTCTTTGCAACTCCTACAATTGCGAAAGTTACAGCGTTTCAAAAAAATAACCACAAAAGCACTGCACAAAGGATACCACCTTGTAAGTCCATTGTTTCCCTGGAACTTTGGGTCTGGGGGGGAGGTAAATCTTGGCCGACCTCCGAAATGTGATGGGGGGTACCCCCAACTTTGAATTCGGACCTCAGAAATTTCCGAAAAATGGCCAAAAAGTGCAACATTTTCTGTAATTTATTTTTTTCATCAAAATAAGGTTTGTTCTTAACGTTTTAGGCGCTTTTGCACCGTTTTAAAGCGATTTTGGGGTCAAAAATTTTAGAAAAATTTTTCAAAAAATGACCATTTTTGGACCAAATTTCGCTAACTTTTTGGGTCCAAAAATCGTTGGGGGGGGGGGGGGTTCGGGGGGTAGCCAAAAGTTGGGGAGGGGTAAGTCAAAAAATCTGGGGGGAGGGGGAAAATTTGGTCTAGAAAATTTTGGGGGAGGATACCCATGAGTGTACCACCTGTTTGGGTTGGGGGGGAGCATAGGTGTTATACCTGGGGGGGGGGGGGGGTGGGGGGAACCCCTCCCCCCTCAAAATGGAAAAGTGCCGACCCCACCCTCAAAATTTAGGAGGCAGACCCCACCCCCCAAATGGCCAAATCCCAGACCCCACCCACTCAAATTTGCCAAACCCCCACCCTCAAAATTGTTCAAATTTTGGATCAAAATTAGAAAAAATTGGAAATTTTTGGAAAAAATTCGAAATTTTTGCAAAAAAACCAAGATTTTTCCGAACAAATGAGCAAACATGAAGACTTGTGTGTTGATTTTTAGATGGAAATAACGTGTTTTTAGCGCATTTGCGAATTTTTTTGAATTTTTGACCAAACAAATTTTTTACCCCCCCAATTCGATTTTTCCGGACCCCACCCCACCTCAAAACAGCTGACCCCACCCAACCTAATTTCAGCCACCCGCCGCCGCCACCCCCAACTTTTTCTCAAGGTACACCTATGGGGGGGAGTAGAAGGTCCAAATTTGGCTCGGGGGACCCCACCCAAATCTGAAATTTGGGTGGGAGGACCCCCCTAGAAACTGTACCCAAGTTTTTGTTAGCTAAAAATACTCCTTTTTCGATGTATAGTACATTAAACGTACTAGCAATACGTAACTT
>JASAND010014431.1:0-32737 GCA_030248195.1 Trissonchulus latispiculum
GTCAAAATTCGAAGTTTTCAAAAGTGGTCAAGTTTGATATCAAATGAAAGCCCGTGGTGAGGCGAACATTTTTTGTCATTGATATGGTCCCCCCCAAAGTGAACCCAGCGGCCTGTGGCGCCCTGACCAGGGGGTCTAGTGTGTTCTGTGGGTTAGGGCCTAAGGACTGTGGAGCCCTACACATAAGAGCTGCTGGGCTGAGGTTTTGTATTCGAATAGGAACCCCTATATGGTGAATCTAAATGGCCCATTAGCTTCGCTCTAGGACCAGTGGCGCACATAGGAACTTTTTTCAGGGGGGGCGGACCTCAGAAAAATTTGGGGGGGGTCTGGGGGCATCGCCTCTGCAGAGTTGAAAAATTTTGGACAACACGTTTAAAGTGCAAAAATAGAAAAAATTTCGCGCCGAAGGCTCTAATGCTAACAGTGCTCTAATTTTCGCAGTTCACGCGAATAGGATGGACGGAGAAAGTGCCTGTTCCACGCAGCAACATGACCCGACAGCCGTCCCTATTCGGTGCTGAACCCTAGTTTCTATCATTTTAAGCGCCGACTGCATTCCCTATTCGGCGCTGAACCTAGTTTCTATCATTTTCAGCGCCGACTGCATTCCCTATTCGGCACTGAACCCTAGTTTCTATCATTTTCAGCGCCGACTGCATTCCCTATTCGGCGTTGAACCCTAGTTTCTATCATTTTCAGCGCCAACTGCATTCCCTATTCGGCGCTGAACCCTAGTTTCTTTCATTTTCAGCGCCGACTGCAAAATCTATTGGCATTGTTCCGCCCTGCCTCCTTCCCTATTCTACACTCTACATGCCCGTCTAGGGCATTTTTCCCTACTTGTCATCAATATATATAGGTTACTGACTTTCGATATATATATATATATATATATATATATATATATATATATATATATATATATATATATATATATATATATATATATATATATATATATATATATATATATATATATATATATATATATATATATATATATATAGTCGCCGCAGCGGCGCCACAAAGTCGGCTCAGAACGTCGAAATGACCAAAAGTATGCCTGGGATTAGCTTCTTCCCAGCTCTTTCTGCAAATACAGGCAAGACAAATGGTTGATAGGGACATATATCCGCATTATGACGTTTGAAATCGAATTTTTGATATGTTGCGCCACAGCGCCACAGTGGCCCGCCAAAGTTGCTGAATGTTGGGTCCGACTTTGAACTTAGTTTTTTTCGCTTATTTTTCAAGATAGACCTCTCAAATCTTGCATAGGTAAAGTAAAGGTAAAGTGACCCCTGGAGAGAACTCCAACCTGCAGAAGGTTATAGGGTGCCGGTGCTTATCTCCGGATTCACAGCCCGAAGCCAGGAGCGACAACTCTAATATTGACTACATCTGTGGAAGGGGGGCCAGCCCTTCATCCCTTGCGTTACGCCAGAACACAGACTCCTGTTACCTTCCCACCGCAGTGGTATATACCCATTTACCGACCAGTTAAGGATAGACAGCAGATAGGCGCCCCTCCACCCCAGTAAAAAAGCCCAGATATATATCCGTCGGCGCATTGTTGACGGACAGAGGTCTAACAGTTTCCTAAGGGAATAAAAGTTGACAATGTTGACCATGGTTGGGATATCCATATGACGTCAAGAACGCGACTTATTTGTCTTAACTCCTGCTTTGAAATATATACACGTATAAATACGGTAGCATTCCGCAATGGATGCATGCATTATTGTTTTTTATGACATGCCAATATGAGTTTATTTGGCATGAAGTCATATTGGTACGTGTCCAAACTTGTCTTCTACATTTTCCAACCTCACCAGACTCATATTAGTATTTTACATGCTTGTCTTATTCTAATTTACAACCGAAAATATTTAGCATTTTACATGCTTCATGTTATTCATATTCATACTTCACTCATATTCATTTCTTTGCTCTTTAGGCGCATTTTTATTTCCTGTTGATATTTTTTTGCATTGTTCCACCATGTATTTTTTGAAGTTTGTTGTTGAAATGCTTCAGTTCTTTTGTGAAACGCCAAACGGTGTTGTCCTTTAATTTAGTCTATTTGTCTGCCTGCTTGTTTCAGGAGCTGAACTGGACGTCACCCATTTCCCGTGCCCCCACTGCTCCCAATCCTTCGCCACTGAGGCGCAGCTGTCAACGCATGTCAGTCGCCAACACGAGCGACGGGCTGGCAAGATGCACCAGTGTCCTGACTGTCCCTACAGCACCAACAAAACTACCAATTTAGATACCCACATTAGTGCTGTACACCGAAAACTGAAACCTTTCCATTGCCCTGAGTGTGGCAGAGGATTTGGTCACCAGGTCAACCTGACCCTCCATCTGCGCACGCACACCGGTGAGAAACCGTTCCGCTGTGATCTCTGCGGGAAGAGATTTGGCAAAAACAGTAATCTAAAGAGACATCGGCAAAGTCATACGGGCGAGAAACCGTTCAGCTGTGATCTCTGTGATCAGAGATTCAGTCAAGCCGGTAATGTAGAGAGACATCGGCGAACTCACACCGGTGAGAGACCCTATCAGTGTAATGTCTGTGGTAACAGATTTAATCAGAACAGCGATTTAGAGAGACATCGGCGAATTCATACAGGATAGAAACCGTAGAAACCGTTTGGCTGTCGGCTTTGTGAGTCCGGATTTGCACAGCCTAATAGTTTGAAAGGACATGAGCGCACTGCACACCCTTCTTTGCGCTGACGCCTGCTATGCTATGTTTGTTGCCAATTATTTACTGAGTTGTTTATTTGTGCTTCCGAATTGCAGTAATCTTAACGGTTACAACTAGTGATAGGCACCGGATATTTTTTTCATATCCGGATATCCGCCTATTTTGCGTTATCGGATATCCGGATATCCGGTTATCTATCCGCCTATTCCAAACTGAACTTAAGAAAATTTTTTCGATTTTGCAGTTAAATTTCTAATTTTTCTGTCAAATTTTCGGTACGCTGTGAATTTCTATCATTAAGCGAAGCCACAACCTTGGTTTCAAAAATAATTTCAGAGAAATTTTTGAAAAATATTTGAAATTTTTTGAAATTTTTGTCAGAAATTTGCTAATTTTTCATTACTTTGTCTGAAATGTACACGGATATCCGGATGTTTTTCTCAACTCGGATATTATCCGGATATAAAAATTATCCGGATATCCGGATATCCAGTGTCCATCACTAGTTGCAACAAACTTCACAATTGGCTTTATAAGTATATTACATTGTCGGTATAATAAATGTAGTGTAGTTGGCGGATTGTTCTGTTTTTCTGTCTTGATTTCTTTTCCAGAGGTGAGTGAAAAACCGAATTTTTCTGTTTTCGAAAAGCATGTCTGTCCGGCCCTTCCTATCCTAACTCGCATAGACTGCAGTTGTAATCGTTTTGCTCTATTGTATGCTTGCAGTCCGCCCTGCCTGTGGTGTATACGTAGGCTTTCTGTACATAGTATAATCCTTTGTTCTGACATTTCACAGTTTATATACATTATGTTAAACGTTTTATCCCCGGTTTTTTGCACTGTTTGAATTTTATTGTATATATCTTGCAGTCCTATGTGTTCTGTATTTAACGTTCTGCTGTTTCGTAGTTCAGTTCCGTTTTAGTACCCTGGATGCTCGCTTGCTCGATGCTAATAGCTGATAATAATAGAGCCTGCCCAGTTGTCTTGCTGTTATCCTGGGGCTGTATTGTTCTTCCACTGCAGACATAGGCCCCTTCCTACCTTCTCTTAGAGGCTTTCTGTAGGCAAAAGCTTTGAACAATTCCTCCTTTTCTGGGTAGCCTAACATCATGACTACCTTTTTGACCACTAAATTTGCATATTTTTCGTTAAAATCCTAGTTAAAATAGTGAATATTTCAGACTCCTCTCAAAGCCCCTGAATTTCTGGCCTTAGCCTCACCCCTGCATAATATTCCGTACGAGAGCCCAGTTATTCACTGTATGTTCTAAACTGCATAATCTCTAATTTCTGTAATTTTGTAATTTTAGGCACTCAGTCGTTAGTTGTTTGTTTAATTGTTGTAGATTTTGATTAGGATTGTTCCTGCTCTTTCTTTGTTCGATTGTTCTTTCTTTGTTTGTTCTTTCTTCGTTTTTGCACATTCCGTGTTGCCTTTGCGGCCCTTTTGGCCTTTCTTTTTTGTTGCTGTTTTACTTTGTTTGTTGTTCGAGTAAATTTTCTGCGTTCAATTAATATAGGTTAGGTTTAAAGATAAACTCCTGTTTTTGGTATTTTGGGGTTTACAGGGAGGAAGTTTGATGTCATGGTCAATGTCACTTATACAACGGCCAAAAAATGCTTTTGAAACCAGGAAAAGAACCAAGATTCATCGTCTACATTTTAAGATTGCTGAAAAATGGATACGTCCTTTATTCTGTTTTTCTTTGTTGAGAAGTGCCGCTTTCCGGCCGGATTTTAGGATGGCCGGGACACCGGTTATGCAAAGCGGCCGCCCACCCAGTGTCGTATGTTACTTTATCGCCTATGCTAAAGTGCCAGAAGATTGCTATTTTCATAGTCATTTTTAATTGCAGGGATAGCTCTTACAAAAATGATTATGATATAAAATAATTTCGTATTATCTTGGCTATAGCTGCTAAGTAACCGTTCAATCCTTCAACTCAGTTGCTTTCGAACTATATGCAACATGCCGGATTTCGCTTTAAATTTGAAAATTCCATTTGTTAATTTCTAGTGTTAATTAGCATATTACCAAATTATTTTATATCAAAAACAATTGTCTTTGCAAGAGCTATTCATTAAAATTGCATATCTTCGGTGAAAAATTAGCTCAGGTGACATTTTGTCATAGATGACAAAACAAAACAACGACACCGGCCGGGTTGACTCGAACCAGGGCGGGAGGTGCAAGGTTTGCATTATTTTTGGCGCCTTTTGCACTAAATGGGAATATCCTGTCACGAATTCGCTTGTTTCAGTCGGCCAGCCTGGTTGCTTTGCTATAGAAGGGCCGGCCGGACAACAACACTAGTGTTGAGGAATTACATGAAGCGACTGGGCTGAACTAAAGTGGCTTGCCAGATAGGGGGTTCTTTTTCGGAAAATAACGACCACGCCAGAAGTTGATGAAAAGGACTTCAATTTGACAATATCAATAATGAATAAGGCAGAACGGATCAGTTGAACTTTATTCCCCCCCTCAGCTAGTTTGGGGGGATAAAGTTCAATTGGGGTCAGTAATCAAAATAAGTGCTGAAAAGATGTATATAGGGCGTTTCTTGGTCAGATGTCCATTTTCCGATTTAGCTTTTCGTTAGCTCCGTATGAGCTAAAGTAGTAAGCTTAAGATGTAAGCTTGTACTGATCTAACGAAAAGCTGAATCGAAAAACGGACTTCGACTTCAGACTCGTGTTCTGTGACCCCAAAAACCCCCATATACAACTTTTCAGTAAAATCGAAGACATAAAAGTTTTCGGCTTCCCTTTGGAATCGAAAAAATTTAATTTCGCGAAATAAAAAATTTTGCGGTATATATTTGAACTCAACTAAACATACCAGTAGCAAAATTCAGCTATTTGGTCAAGTTTTGCGGAATGTGGGCCTGGGGGGCTTTCCTGAAAAGATCCATTTTTCTCCTTGATTGTGCTGAAAACTGGCATATAGGGTTGCATTTTAAGCTTACAACCTTAGCTTATACTGCTCTAACAAATGAATTTAGAATATATTTATCTTAAGATAAATTTTGTAACAATAATACCAATAAAACACAATGTGACACTGGACTAGTGCTTTTAGGCAGGTTTTAATTATGGGGAGGGATAAAGTTCAATTGGGGTTCTGGGGGATAAAGTTCAATTGATCCGGCAGAGCATGTATGTAAGCTTGTTTCGAGCCAGCAAAAAGCTCAAACATTATCGGATTCGTGTTCTGCGGCGTTGATAACCCCTGTGCCTGTGCAGCTTATTCAGAATCGAAACTGAAAATTTTTGCGATGTTTGTGAATGAATTGTTTGAACATCGCTCACCAGTTCAAGTTGTCACGGTGTGATTTTTCCCCCTTTAAAATTTTCCCCCCGGAAAAACTACACCGGTGTGGATTTTCCCCCCGGGAAAATTACACCGGTGTGAATTTTCCGGTGGGAAATTATGCACTAGTGCAAGAAGTAATGCAGATTTCAGTTTAAGTTGAGTTTTTCTCATAATCGAAGCAACTAATTATGCTTTCAAGATGGAATATGATTAGCGTAATCCGCCAAAATTATTATTCATTACTTGCATTTAATAAACCTTAAGGAAATAATTAAATAGCTGATAACTTCTAATCATTCTTAGGCTACTAATATTTTATGTTTTCATTTATAAGTAAAAATAAATAACTTCAAACATGGGAGATTTAATGTCCGAGTTCAAATCTTTAAGTTGAACAAATATAATTTTTTAAATTTTTTAAATTTTGTTAAATTGTAATTAAAATTTTCAGTTTGCAAATTGGAATTTCATTTAATTAAAATAATTTAAATCGTTAACTTGAACTTTGTATGGCTTTCCTTGCAAATTTTCCGAAGGAAAAGATTTCGCCGTTCACCTGTAATTGAGAATAAAATTTCCAAAATTTCAGTTATATTTTTAGTTTTTTTATTTTTTACTTAGAAATAAGATATCACAAACCTAATAAGATTAGAAATTAGCACTGATTTAATTGAACTTGAATTCTTTATTAGTCTTTATTGAATGCATTAATTGCTTTATATCGTTTCTATGAAACAAACAAAAAATAAACTTTTAATTGGGTATATACCTTACCTTTTCCTGCTTAACGGTTTGGGCTCGGAGATAAAGGTTTCCTTCCATGCTTCAATTTATGCATATTTTTTAGTTTGATATAAAATTTGAGGTGTATTGACATAACTTTGGAAGTCTAGAGATTAGAACCTATGGAGTAAAGATAAAAGATAGAGCTTGGATGGAAGACATGACGTGATACATTATATAGTTAGTAGCCAGTATAGTTTTTGAACATTAAAGATTAGTTTGCTATACCACAAAATCATAAAATATAAGAAACCTAAGTAAGATTAGGGTTGACATATATTTATTAAACATTTTTCTTGATTAAGATATAAAATGTGAAAAAACCAGTTGAATGAAACAATGATTTTAGTTAATCCTGCAAAATTTCAGATTTTCATGAAATTTTATTTATTATAAATTTAGATTTATGTTTGTATCTCAGACGAACTGTTATAGCGAATAATTATTTTGGCTTATTATGGTAATCATATTCCATCTTCAAAGTATAATTAGTTCCTTCTAATATGAGCCAAACTCAATTTATTGACTGAAATCTGCATTATTTCTTGCATTGGTGCAAAATTTCGACCCGGAAAACTCACACCGGTGTAATTTTTCCGGGGAGAAAATCCACATCGGTGCAGTTTTTCAGGGGGGGGGGAATTTACACTGGAGGTAAAACTGCACCGTGACACAAGTTCTGTGACTTCCGGGCTGTCCTGGAAAAATTCTTTTAAGACTTCCTTTCTAAGATCCAGGTCTAGATTCGATCATTTGGGATTTGGATTTGCTAGCAGATCGGTCTTTGCTTAGTTTAGATTTCCCGTCAAATCACTGAGCTATAATGAATTCTAATGCTTTTTGGATGATTAGTGAGAAAGTTAGTGCCTAGTCGAAGACTCCCTTTTTAACAGTTATGCTCAAAAAGTGCGTGCTTAAACTAATCGAATAATGCACGACTTCTAAATCAATAGAATAAAAATATATATTTCGAGTTTGAGTTTTCGGGTGCTCAAGTCTGGAGTGTGAATAACTCAAGTAATTCATCAAACGTTTGTCGCAAACTGGAGAGACTTGCAACTTGCAAGCTCAAGTGCTCGAGAAGTTGCAACTTGAGAACCTCAGAAAATTCATCCGGCAGTCTTGCTTTATTTTGCTCCGCCGATTGTTTTCAAATTGAGCCCGAGTCATCAGCAAGAAGTCTAAATTAATATTTTGTTTGACATTGTGAATAACATTGGTTATGGTTATATGGAAGTAAACCTGTGCTATCATTTGGGGTGGATGAGACGACTTCTGTCGATCTGACTGCGACCAGTCCGCGCATCGACTCGGCTTGGGATGGGATCACTTTCTATTTGTGATAATTAGTGTTGTTCATTGGCCGGTGCGGCCAAGCCATTGGCCGTTGGCCGAGAAAATCTCGGCCAGTTGGCTTGGCCGGCCATTGGCCGTTGGCTGGCCAATGGCCGAGTGCTGGCCAAGCTCAAATTTACTGATCTTGTGCGTTAACTGTGTTGAAAAATTTAATTTTGCTGCATAATATCGTAAACATGTTGCTGTATAAACGTTTACATTAGACACAGTACTACAGATATTCACTTAGATGTTGACAATTTTTATCGTTATTAGCGTTATTTTACAATTAAATTTGCTAATTGCATGCAAATTTTAAGTGTGCTAACAACGTAGTTTTTAAATTTGTCTGGCGGTAAACGTCTCATCACTTTATTGCGGTCCTCCAGCAAAATTAAAACAGAGTTATCACGGGTTGGAGCTAAATGTTTGGAAAAACTATTTTACAAATATTGTAAATTGTAAATTGTACTATTGAAATAAAGTTTAATTAAGTTGACTCCTAATTAAGCACGGTAGACGAATAAAAATAATAAATTCCAGCTCGCCAACGTTGACAAATAGCTAAAGAACGGCCAATAGATTACGGCCAAGAAACAGCCAACGGCCAACGAGCGACCAACGGCCAATTGGCCGGCCAACTTCAAACTCCGGCCAAGCCAAGCCAAGCCAACCATGGAAATTTTCGGCCAATCCCAACAATCACTTCTCGCTTTTGTTCGATTTGTTAAATGGACTGTCTGAGATGCCTCGTGAATTGCCCAGTGCGTTGAAAGTTGTGCACATTGGATTCGAATTCTGGCTGAAAGCTCTTTCCATTGATGCACCTGTAGCTCAGTTGGTTGGAGCGTCTGCGCGTTAAGCAGGAGACCGCGGGTTTGAGTCCAGTCAGAAGCCCGATTTTTTGGGTGCCTCAATGGTATACAACTTTCTTTCATTCTTTGACTAGACAATGAATGTGCCTGACTGGCTAAAGGAGTTAAAATTAACTATCTGACTTTGATCTAGAATAATTTAAAACTATAGGATGATCTAGGATTTAAAACTAAAAAATTTTAACTCTGCATACTCTTTTTATATTTGTGAGCGTAAAGGCCATAATTAATTAGCCCGACTTTTATTTGTGAAAATAATTAATTTTAGTTTGAGTTATGAATTATAAAATATATTCAATTTGAAGGCGCAAGATCTCGATAGGAATCCCGATATAGATGTGTTCAGGTTTAGTGAACATAGTCCAATTTGGTGTTTTTAGGAAAACTGTGATTTTGTTGATCGGGCTGCATAATCGAAACTAAGTGAAAACTTGTAACATCAAAGAAACGTAGCCGCTTTTAGACCGATCATTAACCTAGTGCGATACCCACGAAATGGGTGACTGTCTCAAGTGACGCTACCACATTTTGCCACCCTTTCGGGATAAGCTAAGTGTATGAACGACATAGGATTTTAATAACCTTCTTCTTGATGTCTGTCCAAAACGTTGTTTGCTAGAATATGTACATAGACATACCTGTGCTGCTTCCTTGCAAATTTTTTAGGACTTGGAAATTTTTGCAAAGGGTCACCTGACACGACCACTACGAAATGGCTGCCACTTTCTGGAATAAACGTCAAATTTGTTGGCTGGGCTTTCTATAATTCACTACGGGTTGGGAACGAATTCAAACTTAAGGAAAGGGGTGTCGCTTTTCCGCCGATGTTTCTACTATCTCCGTTTTGCTCATTTTCGTTAGCGAAATCCGTGACTATCAATTGTCCCCAAAGCAACCCCCCAGTGTGCAATAATTGGACGATATGAAGATGAAGAGCAAATGAAAATAATTAGGGATAATTCGCAGTCGTTTCGTAATTGTTGTAATGCTAACCGCTAGTAGGCAGTCATAACCAGTAACTGGGGAAAAACAGTCGGAACGGAACCAGTACTCAAGCATTAAACAAGCATCAAGAATATTGTCGTAACTCGTAAGCATGATCTGATTATCCACCCAGTCCAGACACCTTCAAAACCATCTCATGA
Source organism: Trissonchulus latispiculum (assembly GCA_030248195.1). Classification (NCBI taxonomy): domain Eukaryota; kingdom Metazoa; phylum Nematoda; class Enoplea; order Enoplida; family Ironidae; genus Trissonchulus; species Trissonchulus latispiculum. The sequence goes on from JASAND010014431.1 coordinate 10,171, forward strand.
TAATTTCTTCTATAGATTTCTTGTGGAAATAAAAATAAAAATAAATAAACAAATAAATAATGAAAATAAATAAATAAATAAGTAAAATAAAATTAGAAACATAGGGAACGGGTGATTTCCAGTTACAAATGACTCGAATTTACCCGAGTTGGCTTCCCAACCCGAAAGTATGCAGTGCTCGAATGTCGTCCTCGTCCTACTTGATATTGTGTTTGATATTAAAATTTCCTGCGCCTCCAAAAATGCTTCTGTAGCGAGAACCGCTGCAATTTCGCACCCTATTGTGGAAATGTCAGTGTTTCACTTGAACTACGAAAGGTTAAAATTGGCGTAACGCAACACTCATTTCAACTATTCGGAGTTCATGTGAAACACTGATATTTCCACAATAATAACTCTAGAATGGCTGAATTCTATCTATATATTCGTAGAATGCGCTGCGTAATGGTGGGTTTGGTGGGACACTCTTAGAAATGTTCCAGTAGAAACTGCAGGAATCACTTTTGTAGATGACAAAGACAACAGCTTTTGTAGAAAATACAGGTTAAGTCTTGTAATTTCTACAGGATTCCTTGATAGAATGGATTACAAGTTAGACCAGTATTCAATACAAATGAAACCTGTAGTTTTTACTGGTTTACAGGTTTACTCGACAGGAAAGTACTCGATACGCTGATAACGCAAACTGAGTAAGGGCGATAGTGATCAAAATTTTTGAAGACAGAAATTTCTGAATTTTTTCAAATTTTCAGTCTTTCAACACCCCGTCGTGGGTGATTTTTTATAACGGCCGCTCCCTGCCGAAAATATTATGGGAGCGGCCGCCCCCCGCATCTGCCCCCTCTTTTCCATTAACAGGTCGCTCCAGTAAAATTTTTAGGTTTTGTCTTGTAAAAACTACAGGTTTAGTATCTGATTTCGGTTTGTCAAAAAAGTTAAACAAAACTACATGTTTCTTTTGTATTTTTTACAGGAAATTCCTGTAATAAAAACTACAGGTTTCCTTAGTATTTTCTACAGGAAATTCCTGTAATTTTTACTATTCGAGAGGCCGGTAAAAATGCAAAAGTTACTTTTGTAGAAAATACAGGAGGCTCCGCTAGTGACTGACCGCACAGGAGCACTTTTGTAGAAAACTACATTTTGCACTAAATGAAGTACAGTAACACTCCTTGTTGTGTATGATTGGCAGGGCTATATGCCTATTCAAAAACGTGTCACTATAGTTTGGGTACGAGTCCAAACTTAAACTTGATTCGATTGTGCCTGGGTGGTTCGATCCCCATCTCAGCCCCGAGTTTTTCGGGTCGGAGGTGCTGTAGTGACATCCTTCTTTCTTTCGTTTATAATCTCGTATTATCCTGCCACGTATTGGCTTGGTTCCGTCTACCGTCCGTTTTCTGCTGACCCCACTTAGCCTTGCTTGCTCTGCTGGGCCAACAACACCACTGCTACGGAATTACATGAAGCGGCTGGGCTGGAGCTACAATGGCTTGTCAGATTAGTGATAGGGGTTCTTTTTCGGAAAGTCGTAAAAAAGCTAGAAGTCGCAACACGTGATTAAGTCGGTGGGCTTCTATTTGGCCATATCAATAGGATGAATAAGCATAGCATGTAAGCTTGTTCTGAGCTCAGGAAAAGCTCAAAATAACTATTTCAGTTCTGCGCCCTTGACAGCCAGTGTTGTACAGCAATTCCACAAAACAGGTCGGTTTTGTCGGTAGTCGGAACCCATTGAAATCTAAACCTTTTGCCATATTTGAACTCAGTTTAAAACATCGCTCACTTCTTCACGGTTTGTGACCTCGGGTCCAAGCCATATCGCGCCCATGTTTAGGTCTTGCGTTAATAAAAATATCAAAAGATTCCGGTCCTTGCCTCGACTGCTAATTTTTATGAAAACTCGATACTTGCAGAATTGTTTAGGTAAAAGTTTTCATATATGTCTCGCAGGTGACAAAGGACATTTCTGCGCCGTTGTTTAAAACAGTTAAAATAATCTCAGTTCAGCTTTGATTCGGATCCTAATTTTAAACACGGATGTTGTGTTAAACGGGTTAAAAGATCAACTCTTTACTCTGCATACATTGTGGTTGTTCCGATAAAAAATTGACCGGACCTGGGGCATGGAGCCTAATCACAGCCTGAGTTCGCTCCTTGGTCCGGCCTCCAAATCCCGGGCTCTCTGCTAGGCCCGTGCTCAAAACCTGGTCCACTCATGACACCAAGCTCAGCTCGGGAAGCAGGATGTGCCGAGAAGGCCCGAACAGCCCAACAAGCCTGGTGGCCCGGAAGACCCGCCTCTAAAATCGGGCCCGATAGTGGGCCGGGTACTTTCAACCTGAGCCTAAGCCTAAGCCTAAACTAAATCTGCCTGAATCCTGGTCTGACCGCTACGAGACCAGGAAACAACCCTGTCATACTCTTTATTTGCTCACGAAAAGACCGTCAGAATTCCGGCTTATTTTCTAAAATGATTAAGACTTAACACATCTCGGTTGAATAAATTTATGAGGCGTGAGATGCGAAAACGACCCAAAAATACAATTTCTATTCAATGCACAAGTTTAGGTTTGGCGTTTCTGAGAAAAGAGTGATTTTGCTGATCTGACTGGAAGCGAATCTGAGTAAGCGCCAAACCAGGTATTAGCAGGACATTCTTTCGAGAATCCGAATCTGGTTCACGATGAAGCGCTTTGTGCTTTGTGCTTTGTGCTTTTTTGCTTTTGTGCTTTTTGCTTCGTGCTTTGATAGTTCTACGATGGCGAGAAAGCACAGTGCTTTGTGCTTTGTGCTTTCTCGGTTCACGATGGTGATTGTGCTTTGTGCTTTTGTGCTTTTTGAGTGCTCTGAGAATGTTCAACAATGTTGAAAATTTTAGTTTGTGCTTTTGTGCTGTCCAATCAAATCAAGCCAATCTTTTTTCTGATTGGCTGAAAATAGAAACCGCTACAGTAGTCTTGTAAAATAAATTTTGAAATTGCAAACTAATTGAAAAATGTAGTGGACCAGAGGACGTTTTACACCTATCTGTCTACATGCACACTTTTCAAAAATAGGATAAATTTAAATTTGTATATATAACCTTATGTCAAGAGTTACCGTAAAAATTAAAAATTAAAAGCAGCAATGCACACATTAATATCCTGTTATTTCATTTAATTTCAAAGTAATTACAATCGTAATTTAGATTTGACAAATTTTAGAAATTTCTGCAATGTTGATTTTTAATTTTTGAATAATCTTTCGACACGTGACTTGTGCTTTTCGCAATTGTGCTTTGTCATCGTGAACTATGTGTGTTTTGTCTCCTGAGCACAAAGCACAAAGCACAGAGGCAAAAGCACAAAGCACGGAAGACAAATCACAAAGCACAAAACACTTCCTAATGAACCGGGCTTTAAGGTGCTGGTTTCCTTTCGGGTATTTACATAAATTCCTTTACGTAAATAGCTAAAACTTGCGTAATAACCTATTTCCGTGCTCTTTAAACATACTGAGACCAGTCACGGTTTTTTAGGCCAACAAATAAGAAAGTTTTGGTTTTTGGCCTTAGGCTTCCAGTAGATAGACCAGACACCGGATTGGTTGTAATGGCTGGAAAGAGAACACAAAATGAACATCTGTGCTTCTTTGAGCTACCTCCAGTGGTTAAGTCAATATAAGCAAAAACCATTTTGAGGGTCAAAAAATGGCCATTTTCGAGGAAATCAGTTTTCTCAAAATTACTGCCATACCTTGCGAACAGTTTTCGTCCATTTATACATCGATTTGTCAAAACCCACTCGACAGATTCCGGAGACGTTTGGCAAAATGGAAATCCGTACTATTGCGGAGGGATGTTTTTCTTGATTTTGGCTAAAACGTTAACTGTTTCGAGAAAATTTATGCAGAGTTTAAAATTTTAGTATCTCGGCAAGATATTCATTCGCCTCACAAGTCCAACATATTACAATTACATTTGCCCAGACAAGTTAATATAGTAGTCTATCACTTGCCCCAATCCTTACTATGTCAACTATTCATTCGCCCATAAAAAAACATTGTAAAAAAACGTTTTGATAATGACAACTTACAGTTCACAAGTGAACTGAAATCTGGCGAAGACTGGGAGAAAGTTTGAGAGAAGAAAGAAATTTGATATGATTACTGCCTTAGAGGTGATTCCTTTAAATATAGCGTAGAAAGGATGGAACGTAAGGACAGCCAGGACATCTAAAGAGTGTGATGTTTTTGCGATGTTTTTTGATAGATGATGAGTGATGTAATGAGGTTGACGATCGGTGGCAGGTAGAAAATCGTAGATGTGATTAAGAACAAGATGAGGGAATGGAAATATAAGAGTGAAGTATAGAATCTTGTTAACGAATCGATGGAAATAAACAACGAATTAGCTAGTTGCAGGCTTACCGCAAGAATGATCTTTTGTGTAGTAGGCATCATAGGTGTAGTGTAAGGTGGGGGGGGGGGGTTGGGGGGGGTTAGCCCCCCCCAAGGCTTTTTTCAACCCTCCCACAAAACTTTTTGTTGGGGGGGGGGCTAGTCGCGCCGAAGGCGCGAAAAATGGCCGAAAATTGGGTATTTTTAGGGTAAATTTTGAAACAATTTTCAAAAATGTCCAAATTTTTGTCTTAAAGTGTTTATTATTGCGAGAAATACACGTTTTTAACGGTTTTATGGACTTTCTGGCACAATATTGACCTTATTTTGGACTTAGAAACATGTTGGCAATCAAGTTTTTTGAGTTTAGAACCAAGGTCTAATGTTAAAATTACTTCATGGTTAGATGTTTTTATCACTAGAAACGGCTGAAATGCTATTTTTGGCGTTAAAAATGAAAAATTGTTTTGGGGGAGAGTTGGGGGGGGGTCCTGGGGGGGGGGGGGGGGGTTGGGGGGGGCCAGAGGGGGGGCCCCAGAAAATGTTGGGGGGGAGCCTCCCCACCCCAAATCTCCGTTACACCTATGATCTTAGGTGTAATCATAGGTGTAAGGTGGGGGGGGGGGGGGGAATTCGGAAACCTCCAAGCCTTTTTTCAACCCTCCCCCAAATTCCGACTTTTTGGGGAACTTCCCCCAACGGGGGGGGGGGGGGGGGGGGGGGGGGCCGCGCCGAAGGCGCGAAAAATGGCCGAAAATTGGGTATTTTTAGGGTAAATTTTGAAACAATTTTCAAAAATGTCCAAATTTTTGGCTTAAAGTGTTTATTATTGCGAGAAATACACGTTTTTAACGGTTTTATGGACTTTCTGGCACAATATTGACCTTATTTTGGACTTGGAAACATGTTGGCAATCAAGTTTTCGAGATTTAAAACCACTGTCTAATGTTAAAATTACTTTATGGTTAGATGTTTTTATCACTAGAAACGGCTGAAAATGCGATTTTCGGCATAAAAAATGTAGTCGGAAAAAAATTTTTTGGGAGGAGAAGGTTGGGGGGGGGTCCCCACCCCAGTGGGGGGGGTTGGTTACACCCATGGGGCATCATCATGGGGGTTATTCCAGAGGGAGCCCCCCCAAAATTTTCGACCCCCCTTTACCCCATAGTTTCCTTTGGGAGGGAGGTTGTGGAGGGGGGGATTGAGGAGGGGGTACCCTCGCCCCCAACAATTTTGGGTCCATTTACCCCCCCCCCCACCCCGAGATTTTTTGACTTACCCACCATAGGCATAGGTGTAACTTGAGAAAACGTTGGGGGAGGGGGTAGCCGAAATTAAGGTAGGTGGGGTAAGCCGTTTTGAGGTGGGGTGGGGTCCGGAAAAATCGAATTGGGGGGGGGGTAAAAAATTTTTGGTCAAAAATTTAGAAAAAATTCGCAAATTTGCTAAAAAAGCGTTATTTCTAACTAAAAATCAATAGTATTTCTTTATTTTTGCTCATTTGTTCGAAAAAAACTTGGATTTTTTGCTAAAATTGCGAATTTTTCCAAAAAATTTGGAATTTTTACTAATTTTGAGGCTAAATTTTCAAAATTTTGAGGGTGGGGTCTGGCAAATTTAGGTGGGTGGGGTCTGGGATTTGGCCATTTGGGGGTGGGGTCTGCCTCCAAAATTTCGAGGGTGGGGTCGGTACTTTTCCATTTGAGGGGGAGGGGTACCAGGTATATACATCAATGACCATAGGTGTAATTGGGGGGAGGTTTGGGGGGGGATAACCCCCCCCCCCAGCCATTTTTACAAACCACCCCCAAAAATTTTAGGGGGCCTCCGGCCCCCCCCAACTGGGGGGGGGGGGGTATTCGCGCCGAAGGCGCGAAAAATTGGCCAAAAATTGGGTATTTTTAGGGTAAATTTTGCAAAATTTTTCAAAAATGTCCAAATTTTTGGCTTAAGCTGTTCATTATTGCGTGAAATACACGTTTTGAAAAGTTTTATGGACTTTCTGACTCAATATTGACCTTATTTTAGACTTAGAAACATGTTGTCAATCAAGTTTTCGAGTTTATATAAAACCCCTGTCTAATGTCAAAATTATTTCACAGTTGAATGTTTTTTGGCATTAGCAATGGCTGAAAATGCGATTTTTGACATAGAAAATAGAAATAGAAAACATTTTTTGGGGGAGGTTGGGGGGGGTCGTGGGGGGGGGGTCTAAAAAGGGGGCCCCCCGCAAAATTCCGGGGGAGGGGTACCCCCAACCCAAATCCCCGTTACACCTATGTTACCCACCCCCAACTTTCGGCTACCCCCCCGAACCCCCACCCCAGCGATTTTTGGACCCAGAAAGTTAGCTAAATGTTGCCCAAAAATGTCAATTTTTTGAAAAAGTTTCCTCAGGTTTTGACTTAAAATTGCTTTAAAACCGTGTAAACACGCCTAAAACGTTAAAAACGCCTTATTTTGAAGGAAAAAGGGTTAAAATTTAAAACATTTTGCCTTTTTTGGCCATTTTTTGGAATTTTTGAAATCCAAATTCGATACCCAAAGTTCCACTGTATATGCTTTACCCCCCCCCCCAAATTTTTGACTTACCCTCCCCCTACATAGGTGTGTTTGGGTGGGAGGGTCCCATAGTTTCAAAGGGAAATTTTGGTTGGGGGGCGTAACTTTTGGAAATTTGGTGGTTGATCCCCGAAATGTGATGAGGGGTGCCCCCCGAACCTCCCCCCAAAATTCTGACCTCAGAAAATCGAAAAAATTGCCTAAAACGCAAAATTTTCTGTCATTTAATTCTTTTTTTCGTCAAAACAAGGCTTGTTTTTATCGTTTTAGGCGTCCCCGACATAGGTGTGTTTGGGTGGAGGGCTTTGGCGGATCCAGGATTTCTAAAAGGAAGGGGCCCTTCAAAAAGGGGGGAGTAAATAGCTCCAGGAAATGTATATAATTTCTAAACTTTTTTGGGGGGGATTTCCTCTTTAGGAATCGCCCGCAAGAATTTCGCAAAACTGTTGCCCTTAGTCGCTGATTTGTTGTCAAAACGTCAAAAATAGGCATCGATTCTAAACAAGGGGGCAGTCTAAATTTCACTGACCCTTTGCTGTGTTGAAACAAATTTGGGTGCCTGTTTCTTGTGGCAGCAATTTAACGTAAAAATAGTCAAAATTCAAAGCTGAAATTAGTCCAGTTATATACACGACTTTTGGCATTTTTAGCGGAAAACAAGGTTTGTTAGCAAAAAGCAACGCATACTTTTAGCAAAAGTAACGTTTTTAAATCCTTTTTGCAAAAAAAGTTATATATATATATATATATTTAATGTGGAAAAAGTGAAAAACAATCTCACGAAATAAGAACATTTTTGTGGTTTCAATAAGCCCATAGGTGTAACGGGGATTGGGGTTGGGGGGGCCCCCTCCCCCGGAATTTTGGGGGGGCCCTTTTTAGACCCCCCCACGACCCCCAAACCCCCAGAGACCCAAACCTCCCCCAAAAAAATGTTTCTATTTTTATGTCAAAAATCGCATTTTCAGCCATTGCTAATGCCAAAAAACATTCAACTGTGAAATAATTTTGACATTAGACAGGGGTTTTAAACTCGAAAACTTGATTGACAACATGTTTCTAAGTCTAAAATAAGGTCAATATTGAGTCAGAAAGTCCATAAAACTTTTCAAAACGTGTATTTCACGCAATAATGAACAGCTTAAGCCAAAAATTTGGACATTTTTAAAAAATTTTGCAAAATTTAAAAAGTTCAAGATAAGTACATAAAATTCTGCTTAGTTTTCAGTAAATTTATAAATATATATTTGCTGAAAAACTGCGACTAAGGAACGGGCCCTCGACCTCAAAGGGAGGGGCCCGAGGCCCCCCCCGTGGATCCGCCACTGGTGGGGAGATCCCATAGTTTCACCGGAAATTTTGGTTGGGGGGGTAAATTTTGGAAATTTGGTGGTTGATCCCGGAACTGGTGGAAATGTGATGGGGGGTGCCCCCCGAACCTCCCCCCAAAATTCGGACCTCAAAAAATCGAAAAAAATGGACTAAAAACGCAAAGTTTTCTGTAATAGAATTCTTTTTTCGTCAAAACAAGGCTTGTTTTTATCGTTTTATGCGCTTTTGCACGGTTTTTAAACGATTTTAAACCAAGATCTGAGCAAAATTTCAAAAAAACTGATCATTTTGGGCCAAATTTAGCTAACTTTTTGGCTGCAAAAAATGGTGGGGGGCTTCGGTAGGGTAGCTAAAAGTTGGGTTAGAGTAAGTCAAAAATTTTGGGGGTCGAAAATTTGAGGGGGGAACTTCCCCCCCCCCGAGCAACTATGGGGGACCCCTCCCCCTTAATAAAGGGGTCACCGTCCCCTCCCCCTAAAATTTTTTCCTACCCCTCACCCAAGCCCCAAATCGCTGGGTTTACTTTAGGCAAAAATAAGTGGGGGGGGGACGCCCCCCCCCCCCCGAGTGGGGGGGGGCGGGCGAAAAGGGGGGGGGGGGAAAAAAATGAGCCGAAAATGCTAAAAATGCTGTATAAATAGCCTGTTTTCCACATATACACTGCTATAACTATGCTTAAAAGTGCTCAAAAATCAAGTTTTAGCACCAAAAAAGGCGATTTTTAATCAAAAATTTCCGGCGAAGCCGGGAAATTTTTGAAAATTTTGACCAAAAATCCTTAAAATTTGGCATTTTCTGGGCACCCTATAGTGAGTGGGGGGGGAAGCCCAAAAAAAGTGGGGGGGAGGTGCTCGAGTGGGGGGGGACCCAAAAAGTGGGGGGGGGGCGCCCCCCCCGCCTCCCCCCAGTAAAATAAACCCAGAATCGTTTTTTTCGTACACCTCCCCCCTAAAAAATTTCAAACCCCCTACCAAAATTTTTGACAATTCTAAGCCACAAATTCCAAATTTTTAGAAAACTTCAAACATTCGCTTAATTATATAAGTGAAAAATCGCTAAAAGTAGCTGAAAGTTTAGAAAATTTTTCAACAAAAAACCGACTTTTTGCAGATCCCCCTCGAAAATTTTTTTTAGCCCTTACCCCAAATCGACTTTTGGCGACCCCCTCGCCCTTTTTCGCCAAACCCCCTCCCTACTTTTTTCAAACCCCTCCCCCACTTTTTTCGCCAACCACGACACCTATGCCCCCCGAACCCTGTCACCACTTTTGGTAGCCAAAAAGTTAGCTAAATTTGCCCGAAATCCAAAAATGGTCATTTTTTCAAAACCTTTTCTCAAATTTTATTTTAAACTCGTTTAAAAACCGTGCAGAAACGCCTAAATCGATAAAAACAAGCCTTGTTTTGACGAAAAAAGCATTAAAATACTGAAAATATTGCTTTTTAGGCCATTTTTTAGATTTTCTGAGGTTCGAATTCTGGGGAGGGCTTGGGGAGGGGTATATACCCCATCATATTTCGTGGGTCGACCATTAAATTTTGGAAATTTACCCCGCCCCTCCCCGCAAAATGGCCAGAATTTCCAGGGAAACTATGGCCAAAAATGACGTGTCTATTGGAGAGAGCGGCACCTGTCTGCCCCCCACCCCCCAAAACTACAAATTTGTGCGACTCCCCAGATCTTCAGTTTTTCGCTACCCCCCGCCAAGATGTTTGGCCAAAATCATTGTGTATATATATCATAGGGGTTGCGGCAGCGACCCCTATAATACGTATGTGTCAAAAGTCCCTGGAGACACCTTAAAATAAGCTGCGCAGAGGCTGCGCAAAAATCTGCGCAGACCCTGCGCAGATTTCATGCTCAAATTGTAGAGCACATCGAGTTTAGTATGTGTGCGAAGTTTCAGCCCCGTATCACTTTCCGTTAAAAAGTTGCGCCCCGGACCGGTTATGGCGGCGATGTTTTTTTTCCGGTTTCTCCTATTTAATGGTCGTATTGTCCTGACTTTCCGCCTCTTTCACGTAATCTGCAGCGGAGGCCGGACCTAAAGGGGTATAGGGTCTGGTAGTACCCCATGCGCCATTTAAGAATCGCTACTTTTTTTGCGCCGCAGGTGCGCCACGGCGCCGCAGCGGCGCCGCAAAGTCGGCTCAGAGCGAAAAGTGACCATTTTTGTGGTCGCTGCGCAGCTCGAACGTTAAGAACTGGAGCCGGTTTCTTTTTATATTCAGAAACTACATATTTTGAACTAACTAAATAGCTAAGTCTCGTTTCTCTATCACTTCCCATGCGATCACAGTGGCCGGTCAAAAATGGTGAAATTTCGAAAAATGAAAAATCGAAATTTCTCGCTGTGTATTCAACTTAGAAAGCTCAATTCTTTCATACAAAGGTTTTCTGGCACGGCGAATTGATTCCCGTAAGCAGTTTTGCCGTCGGACCCACCCGTATTGCTGGGCTGGTTCCACTTTGCTGTTGAGAGGGTCAAGTCGGTACCGACTTCCAAGAGCACCATATAGGACTGTGCATAGCCTCTCAAAACTTTGTCCATAGGGGTTTTCTGGTGCGCCCAGCTCATTTCCGGTGTCCGTTTTGCCGTCCGACCCACCCATTTTGCTGGACTGGCTCCACTTTGCCGTTTGAAGGTTAAATCGGGTAGTGGGTCAAGTGGTCAAAAATATAATTTTTCAAAAGTGGTCAAATTTGGTACCAAATGAAAGCCCTAAGTGAGCTGAACAACTTTTGTCATAGAATTGCATGCTCAAAGTGGCTGTAGAGTGCTGTGGTAGGGTGGGGGTGGGGGCATTAAGCGATTTTGGGTCAAAAATTAAAATTTTCAAAAGTGGTCAAATTTCGAGTCAAATGAAGGCCCGCATCGAACTGATCAACAACTTTCGCCATAGAAACACCCACCCAAACTTGCTGTGTCGGATTTATATACTTGCTTTCTCAACCGGAATTTAAACGACAGACATATGTAGGCCCAATACACATATTATCCCCTTTTGTGCGGAGCATTTTTGTTACTTGTATATATATATATATATATATATGTGGATGCACCGGGGCCTGTCCCCGGCCCCGGTAGTCAGGCCCCGGCCCCGGTGGCCAGGCCCCGGTACCGACCGGGGCCAAAAATTAGCAAAATTGTGTAAAATTTTCACATTTTTTGACTAAAGTTTTGAATTTTCGTAAGTTGAAAAGTGTTACAAATAGTTTGCTTTCCTGCCGATATGAATGAAAACAACGATAGTAACGTGTGTAATCCAAAATTAGGGATGGGCGCGGAAAAAAAGGACTGGAAAAAAAAGGTTTTTTCCGTTTTTTTCCATTTTTTTCCGATGGGGTGGAAAAAAATGGAAAAATATTCCTAACGTTATTTTGACGATTTTTACAATGAAATATCCTGTTTTCTGAGCTTTTCCAGCAATTTCACACTATTTACAACCTTTTCCGCGGGTCATAGTAGGTGGGGGTATGTTGGATCTGACGAAATTGTATTTGGGTTTTTTTCGACGCATCGGAAAAAAATGGAAAAATATTCGGAACATGTTCTGAAAGGTAATTTATGACATCAGAACATTAAGAAACTATCAAAAACAGTGTTTAATGAGGTAAAAATACGATGTTCATGAATTTGAGATAATTTTGGGACTTAACATTTTTTGCCTTGGAATGTGAAAATGATTGCGTAACTCAGGTAGAGTTACTAATTCCATACCTAACAGTGGAGTGTTCAACCAAAACTGTTAAAATATATATCTGGAATTGTTTACTTTACGAAGCGCGTTACCTACGAGAACCACAAACTAGGCCTAGTAGAACCGCCAAGGCAGAGTTGGACGCGGGCCGCGGGTACCCGCGGGGCGGGGCGGGTACCCGCGGGGCGGGCCGGGGCGGGCCGAAATTTACTACCCGCAGCGGCCCGCGCGGGCCGATGCGGGCCGAATTTTGTAGTAACAGTATAACTTTTTAAGCTTAAATTTAAAAGATTTATACAACACTTTTAACTTTGAAATCAGAAAACCTACACTGAATTAACGGATCCTTTCTCGATTACCCGTACACCGCTCAAAATTCTTAAAGCTTGGCCAATTGAGCTAAAATTTGGAATGCCCATGTTTTCGAGCACACTGAGCTCAAACATTGCAAAATTTGTCGATTTCCAAAATTCGTTTTTTTCGGATTCGGGGACTACTGAAACATTTTTGTCTTTGATTTTGCTGAAAAGTTGAATATGACTGTTTTCTGGATCGCAGTACACGAATATGGTGTAGGTTTTTCGATTCAGCTTTTTGCTAGCTCAATGAAAGCTTACATCTTAAGCTTACAACTTTAGCTTAGACCGAACTATAACAAATACTAGAAACGAAAAATGGACTTCTGGTTCATGTTCTACCATCCAGAAGCCCTCTGCATACAAATATTCAACCAAATTTAAGACAAATAACTTTTCGGTTTCCTTTGACCCCTCCCCCTTGCGAATCGCAAAAATTGAATTTTGAGAAATCAGAAACTTTTGCGATATATTTGAACTCAGCATCGAAAACATGCCCATGCCAAACATTTTCACTCAATTGTTTAAGTTTTAAGAATGTTGAGTGGTGGGGATAATAGAGACAAGACCCGAATCTGCTAATTGTACATTTTACAGGGACCACGACTAGAGATGCCGGTGCCGGGGCCGGGGCCGGGGTCAGAGCCAGGCCCCAGTGCATCCCTAACCACGACTGAAAAATGTGCCTAATTTTGTGTATTGTTAAATATACTATTAAAACAATTAGTTAAGTTCGAAACTAATTATTCTGAATATTTAGAGGCAACAGGTTACCTCCGGAAGAGGCCCTCAAATCAGAAGGCCCCTCAATTTCCAAATTTCTCAGCTTATCGTAAGAAATAAGTGCAAAATGCTCTATTGAAGTGTTCTTTCAAGCATGTGAACTTTTCCCCCGACCAACTTAATTTCTTAGTCGGCAGCAAAGCTTCTAGCAGGTTACAGATTTAGAGAAATAACTACCGTATTCTCGCGCTTATCGGAACACCCACTTAAGGTGCTGGTATCGCTTTGTGTAAATTCGACCCTACAAGCTTCAATTCTTTATGAAAGTGGATGGAATTTAGCAAATACATTATTTTCGTGTTCTTTAACATTCTGGGACCAGTCCCGGATTTTTAGGTGTAAAGATAAGAAAGTTTTGATTTTCGCCCTTATTCTCTCAGTACATAGTCGCTACACCGGATTGATTGTTATAGCTGGAAAGAGGGCACCAAAATGAACATTTTTGCTTTTACAACTTTTTCGCTACCTCTCGTGGTTAAGGCAGTATAAGCCAAAAACGATTTTTGGGGTCAAAAAATGGCCATTTTTGAAGAAATCAGTTTTTTCAAAATTACTGCCAAATCTTACAGTCAATTTCGCCTTGTTTATACCTAATCGATACACCGTCCAATTGCGCATTTTATCAATACCTACTCGCTGGAGTTCGTTGCTTTAAGCTAGAGAATTCGCCGAAAAACCATTTTGGCAAAATTGCGATTATTTTGTTTTGAACACTAATTTCTCAAAAACTACCCAATAGAATCGCGTGATTTTTGCCTGAATTCACCCTATTGCGGAGGGACGTTTTTCTTGGTTTGAGCTAAAACATCTCCGGTTGTGAGAAAACTGAATAGAAAGTTGCGAAATTTCGTGTCATCGCGCATTTGCCGGATTTTCTGGAGTACTGAGACTTGTTGAGCCAAATCCAAAAAATGTCCCTCGGCCCACATGTTCTTCATATCATGGCGCAAGAAGAAATTTTGGCCGATTCTACAGTTTTGAGAAATCGATGTTCAAAAATTTTTGGTCCATATTCAGTCTGTCAGGTGTCAGCATGTCGGAAATTTTTTGCTATTTTTTGCCAATTTTGCTAGTTTCGTAAGCTCATGTTAATGTACAGATTATAAGCTTTAAAACGATGTATAAAGCTCTTTCCAACTCCCAAAATTGCGAAAGTTATAGCGTTTCGAAAAATCACCACAAAAGCACTGCACAAAAGGATACCAGCACCTTAAGAGAACATGTTATCTTAAGTGAACGTGTTCTCTTAAGGTCGTGCACCCCTTACGTACAGATATAGTTGCAGAAAGTGCAATTATTGCCCGATTTTATTCAAATTTTCAGAAAATACATCTAGAATGATAATAAACGTCCTGTAAAAACGCCAGCTTCATAGCGCTCATGTACAGTGAGAAACAAAAATTTGAAGTTCTAGAACTATATATAGAAAATTATGCCCAGCGACTATAATCATTTTAAAGCTTATTATGTGCTCTACAACTTTGCTTTTAGACATAAGTCTCTACCTCGTATCGTTTTTGAGCAGTGAATTTTTGAACACTTTTTGCTCGAAAATTGGCTATTTTTGACTCGATCTTGCTGAAAACAGTTTTTCTCGAATTGGAGTGAGTGTACACCACAAGTGTATGCAAGTTTATACTCAAATTAAAGAGCTTCGAAAGAGGCACAAATTAGGTTAATTAGAGCCCTGTACACTGAATGAGTCTAAAGTTCTGGGCGAATAACTGATTTTGTCAAATTGCGGCCAAAATTTTTTGACCGAAGATTGCTCCACAACCAATGGGTGGATCTAAAAGATATACTACACATAGTATGTTTGGACAATTTGCCCGGGGCCGTTTTTTATTTTTATTTTTATCAGCCTCCAATCAAGAGAAACGATTTTTCAAAGTCGAATAAAATGAAAATTTTCAGAAAATGCTCAATTGCTGCATACTGAAACGATATTTTGACAAAATCAAAAAACCGTCCCTGGCAAATTATCGCAAAAACACATTGGAAACGATCATTTTCTTGTTGCGTAAAAATTTTCCAGAAAAAACTTGGTCAAAAATTGGGGCTATGTATGGTAAGTTTGCGACCAATATACACCAGGTAGACACGTTTCAATGATACCAAACGACGCAGAAGATGTAGAGCTTCATTTTGATATGTGGCTCAATTTATAGCTCCCAAAATTGAGTAAGTTATAGCTTTCCAAAGTGGACTGAATGTAAGGGAAGTGCGACTTTAAGATTCTGGGCCGCCGTCCTAAGTTTTCTAAGTCCTAAGTTTAGGCAGGCAAAATTACATTTCAATTAGTTTCAGCCACTATTCAGCAAATGGAATTATGAAGTTAGCGATACAATGTGGGATGATAAATAGAGTGCTTCACGTCCATTTGTAACGGCTTTCGGAGTAGATTGCGATATTTTACTGAGCTTGCAATATATATCAAGGACTGCAAAAATTTACATAGACACCATCGTATGGACATGGTGGAAAAACCTAAGCAAACTTTAAACGCTCATAACTTGTTAGCGACGCAACATAAAGATTAGTATCTTCTGAATCAGCAAAGTCTCCTCTATCTTTTGAGTACTTTTGGCGCGGTGATGGGGTCGTCACGCGCGGCCATCCGCGCACGCCTTCGGCGTGGTTCTCGTTTGGCACGTTTGACAAAATTCTTTTCGCCACAACAGTTTTAAACCGCGCAAACCGAAGAATTTAATCTGAACGCGACATATTGCCAAAGACTGGGCAGACAAAATTGGTTTTATTGATCTCAAACTGTTGCAGAACGTTGAATTAGTTGCGGTAGTTCTAGAATCAGGAATCGCAACTTAGGGCCTTTTCGCGCGCGAGTTAAACGAGTTAAACTTAACTCGATCCTTTTCGCGCCAGGGTTAAAAGAGTTAAATGAGTTAATTTTAACTAGCTGGGGTTAAACGAGTTAAACGCTTTTTAACTCGGTGCTCGCGCGAACAGGCGTTAAAATTAACTCGTTTAACTCTACCTGCATTCGCGCGCACAAGTAGTATATACTCAGCAGGACGTGTATCATTGGGTGCAGTTTGAGCGGCTACTTGAGCGGCTACACCTTATTTATCCTGCTGAGCGGCTACTAGTGAATGGCTTTCCCTGCGGCTACATTGCGTAGATATGTGTGTATATAGTGGCTACTAGCGAGTGGCTTCACTTGCCAAATTTGGTAACTACTTGAGCGGCTACACCTTGCTATTGCTATTGCTTTCGAGTGGCCACAGCGGCTACACCTCTTACGAGTGGCAACACCTGTTTAGCTACTTTCTAACATTATGTACGTACTGTTGGCCCAGTCTGTTTTTAATACATATTATCAAGAGTACATAATAGATAAGAGTATGACAACAGGCAGGCTTTCTGTTATCAGAGCAAAAACTATGCTATGCGCGCTACCTCACAACGCCCCTATATGGGTACATAGTTCCAAACGGGGGTCGCTCACTCGCTTAGTATGTTTTCTACATGCATATGTTACACATACACGCTTGCACCCTGTTCCCAAATTAGGCCTCGGTTAATTATAACGTGTAATTATGCAAAGCAGTGAGCGACCCCCGTTTGGACCCCGTACCCATATAGGGGCGGTGTGAGAGGGGGTCAATTTGTGGGGGGGGTTAGCCGATAGCGCGCATAGCATAGTTTTTGCTCTGATAACAGAGATCCTGCCTGTTGTCATACTCTTATCTATTATGTACTCTTGATATTATCATGTAAAAGTTCAGATTATAGTCACAATGGGTACTGCATTTAACAGAGGATTCTTAATTTATTATATTATTTGACAGGTTGATACTTAGCTGTCAGTTACGGTGATGTCACTTTAATGCGTGTTGGATTACTAAATAGGAGGTGTGTGCTTTACTCCAAACGAATGTCACTACAAACAATACGTCGGAAGATGTATACAGGAACGCCTGTTTTCATGACTATGCACCAGTGACATTAGTTAAAAAGTAACAAAACGTACATTTATAATATCAATTGAGTTCGCTAAAAATATCCGTAATGGCAACGACAACCGTTATAGAAACGAACTAACGTATCAGCAGGACATCTACCGTTACTGTATCAGTTGTAAATTGCCCACAGCGATTTTGAAATTTGCTGAAGTTTTAAGTTCCAGGTGTTTCCAATTGTGAAAACATTTGATTTCGCAATCATCACTTGAATTCAAAATCACGTAGTGTAATCAAGTAATCACTGTAATTCATCAGAGTTTAATTCTGACGTTTCTGAATTTCGGTTATCGCTATATATAGCAAAGCATCATCGTACATAACTTCAGAACTTGTATATTTGCAACTCTACTAGATTTGGTAAGCCACAATTGCTATGAGTATTTGTTTGCCGGGGCTTATAAATTTGTAAAGGACAAGCCGACGCCCGATACCCAATTATACAATACAAGAAATCGGAAATGCGTAGTCGATTCGCTGTCATTAGTCATCCGTATGTTGCTCAAAGCTCACACGTTACATGCTTTAGCCTCTGAGTAGTGCACTGTCCTGTCCTGACAGTTTTGCAAATTGATTCGGCACAACCAAAGTGATTCAGTGGGTTTGTAGTTTGAAAAACTAAGTTACGTGCATACCGACTTTAAAAATTTGCTTTTCATGTTTAGAATAGATCTGACGGTTGTTCAAATTATGTGAAATGCTAAAGATGCCAGCTATATAAAGTATAATATACCTAGCTCATAGTAAAATGAGAACAGAAAACAAAAAAAGGGTATGTGTCTCTGGAAAGTGGTCGTACCGTTTGTTGTGTCAACTGAATTCTGTTTGGTGTTGTAGCACAATGATTTGGTTGCGCCAATGGTTTTGGTTGTTTGTGTTACTGTTATTCCGTTCTGTATTGCCGACGAATCAGGGCGCACCCAAAGGTAAATGATAACCTTACGTAACTCATAGAAGTGAGCTGTGTTTAAGGTGGTGACTCCTTTTGGAGCAACTTTAAATCCGTGTTACTCATCCACTACTTAAAAACCATTTTAAGTCAAAACGGAGCTTACTATTTTGTTTTATTGGTCACGTCGAAACTAATTTGGACTCTTTAAAATTCGCCTATCATACTCCTAGGAGAAGTGCAATTCTGAGATTGTCACAGACTGAAGCAAAATTCTACTCCATTTCATTCGAAGACTTATTTATATGTTATGAAGCAGCTCTTCGTTACAGAGAATTGACTCAAGTAGAGTGCACAACCTGAATTTGCATGCTTTTTCTAATTTTGCACAGACCACATTATGAAACAGCAGTCGGAGAAACTAAACATCGGTCTCGAAGCATTTTTGGGTTGAGAAACATTTTGACAAAAACTACATTGCCAAAATTTCAGCCTGGTGATTGGAAAGTGATCGTTAGTTTAGTGAACCCTTAGTTTCTGCGACCCTTCAAACTGGTTTAATGTCGCATAAATGCTGAATAGCCTGGTTTAAGCTACCATGACGGATTTTGGACACCAAAATTAGGAAATTGGCTGTATTTATCTGGTTATAGGAAGAAGTCAAAGGATGCTTTCGAAAGCTAAAATTTGGGATGGGCGAGATCGTTAGTGATAACTATACAATTTTGTTTTCGTTAAATTTCAACTTGTTTGGATTGTAGGCTTGAAATACACGCTAAAAAGTAATCACCAGCTTAACAAAGCTTCAGTTTTTTTTCGAGTTTCAGTCCAGCCCATCTTTAATAGATTCAAAACCACTGTTCTTGTTCTGTTTATAAATTCGCACAATTATTGCCAAAAGCTCTTGTTCCCCTATCTACCTCGAGTTACGGTTGACTGATAGAGCTAATTTGATGATAAGGGTAATCAGTAAACCTGCACAAGCCTAGGCCAGTGCTACCTGAGCTATGTGCCAGTTTTACTCTTCACATCTTAAAGGAGTACCCATAAAGAAGCAATACCCATAAAGAAGCAATCCAATTAATAGTCGTGCAAAGAGTATCATTAGAAAGCTGTAAGCGCGACCGTCTTGCTGTTAGATATGACAGTTCACCATTGTTGTTGTCGTTGTTGTTGTTGTTGTTGTTGTTGTTGTTGCTGTTGTTGGTGTTGTAGTTGTTGTTTGTTGTCATTGCTTGAATGGTTGCTTCAATTGTTTGAATCAAAGTTTGACTTAAACTGCATCCTGGCTGTGCTTCTAATTCTCTCAAAGGTTGCTCTTACTTGCTCCGTGCTACGAGTGCACTTATTGGGTCCGAGAGCTATGTATTCGCTCTGAGACATTCTCCAAGTTTGCTTTTTATCTCCCTCGTGCTTCAGGATGCAAGCTTCAGGCCAACAGAAGTCAGTAATCAGTATACAGAGAAAAATCAACAGAAAACAATCCAAGAAACAACCGAGGACAAATAGAAGATTACCGTAGCTAGCTGGGCTCTGAGTTTGCGACTAAAAGCCCTTCCTAGTCAATTCTTCCGCGCATATTTCCTGATCCTTACTCGCTCCTACCTTGATCATCTGTTGCGTCTAGCAGGCTCCTCACGTGCTCCTAGTACGCTCGTGGTAGCTCCTAGTATGCTCCTGACCTGCTCTTGCCTGCTCCTACCTTGCTCTTCACGTGCTCCTTAGTCTGCTCTTGCTTGCTACTAGACTGCTCCTTACTTGCTCCGTGCTAGCTCCTACATGCTGCTTGACTGCTCCTTACTTACTCTTTGCTTGCTCCTTGAGTGCTCCTTACTTGCTGCTAGACTGGTTCGTGATTACTCCAAGATGGCTCATTGACTGGTCCTTGCTTGCGCTTAGCTGCTTCTTAACTGCTCAGTAGTTGCTCTTTGCTTGTTCCCAGACTGCTCCGTGCTTGCTCTTAACTTGTATGAGTCTGCTCCTTTACTTGCTCCTTGCTTGTTCCTTGCTCCTTAGCTCCTTACGTACTTACTCCTAGATGCTCCTTGACAGCTCCTTACTTGCTCCTTGACTGCTCCTAGACTGCTCCTTGCTTGCTCGTAGACGGCTCGTTGCTTGCTCTTTCCTTGCTCCTTACTTGTTTCAGCGCGCTTTTTACTTGTTCTTGCTTGCTCCTAGTCTGCTCCTTACTTGCTCCGTGCTAGCTCCTACATGCTGTTTGACTGCTCCTGACTTACTCTTTGCTTGCTCCTTGCTTGCTCCTTACTTGCTCCTTGCTTACTCCTATACTGCTCCTTGACTGCTCCTCACTTGCTCCGTTCCTGCTATTTAATTGCTCCTAGACTGCTTCTTGACTGCTCCTCACTCACTCGGTGCTTGCTCATAGATGCTCCTTGACTGCTCGTCACTTGCTCCTTGCCCGTTCCTAGACTGTTCCGTAGTTGCTCCTTGCTTGTTCCCAGATTGCTCCGTGCTTGCTCTTGACTTGTATGAGTCTGCTCCTTTACTTGCTCCTTGCTTGTTCCTAGATGCTCCTAGACAGCTCCTTACTTGCTCCTTGACTACTCCTAGACTGCTCCTTGGTTGCTCGTAGACGGCTCGTTGCTTGCTCTTTCCTTGCTCCTTACTTGTTTCAGCGCGCTTTTCACTAGCTCGTGCTTGCTGCTGACGGCTCCTTGCTTGCCCTTTCCTTGCTCCTTACTTGTTTCAGCGCGCTTTTTACTTGTTCTTGCTTGCTCCTAGTCTGCTCCTTACTTGCTCCGTGCTAGCTCCTACATGCTGTTTGACTGCTCCTGACTTACTCTTTGCTTGCTCCTTGCTTGCTCCTTACTTGCTCCTTGCTTACTCCTATACTGCTCCTTGACTGCTCCTCACTTGCTCCGTTCCTGCTATTTAATTGCTCCTAGACTGCTTCTTGACTGCTCCTCACTCACTCGGTGCTTGCTCATAGATGCTCCTTGACTGCTCGTCACTTGCTCCTTGCCCGTTCCTAGACTGTTCCGTAGTTGCTCCTTGCTTGTTCCCAGATTGCTCCGTGCTTGCTCTTGACTTGTATGAGTCTGCTCCTTTACTTGCTCCTTGCTTGTTCCTAGATGCTCCTAGACAGCTCCTTACTTGCTCCTTGACTGCTCCTAGACTGCTCCTTGGTTGCTCGTAGACGGCTCGTTGCTTGCTCTTTCCTTGCTCCTTACTTGTTTCAGCGCGCTTTTCACTAGCTCGTGCTTGCTGCTGACGGCTCCTTGCTTGCCCTTTCCTTGCTCCTTACTTGTTTCAGCGCGCTTTTACTTGCTCTTGCTTGCTCCTGACCGCTCCTTGCTTGTTCCTTGACTGAACCTTACGTGCTCCTTGCTTCCTTCCTTGTAACCCAACCATTAACACATCAACATGTGGTGGTTGATACACCGTCTAGAGTGCCTTCTTGCTTGCTCCGTTCTTGCTCTTAGATGCTCCTTATTTGCTGTTTGCTTGCTTTTTATTACTTGCTAGTAGCATGTATCTGACGTGCTCTGAGGCTGCTTCTTATCTAGTACGAGCCAGCTGCTGTAGTGCTCTTGGGCTGCTACGACTCTGTTCCTTACTGAATCAGTACTTAAACACAACTGCTTCAACAATGCTTTTGTGCAGGTCCTAGCTTTCTCCGAATTTGCTCCTGATCTGTTCCAAATCAACTCATAGGAGCTTGGAGCTACTTCTAAGCTGTTGTCAATGTACGCAGCTTCGTCCCGTTTCACCGTCTCCTATCCTATTCCAGGTTATTCGGACTACTGCAGTTAGACATTACCTGTGCTGAGAGTGTCTCTTTTCCCCTAAAGAGAGTGTTCCAAACTTCGTTCAACTCAACGTTTAGGAATCTTCGTAGCACCACCTACCTAAGTGAGTAACCCGACAAAGAATTTACCAGCTCATAGACAACCCTTTCCTACCTAAGATTACTTGTCTCGACTTGATCCAGCTGTATATTTCATACTGCTCCTAGCTTACCGCATATTTGCACCTAAGCGGTACCAAATCAACTCTTGCGTGCTTGGATCTACTCCTAAACCGTAAAGATCCGCCCCGTCTCACCTTTTCCCAATGTTCCCACGTTATACTCCTGTTATTACCTGTGCTGGGAGTGCCTCTTCCTTTCTAGAACGAGTGTTCCGAATTTCATTCAACCCAACATTTGAGACTGTTCTATGCATAAAGGGAGTAACCCAAGAAAGACTCTATCTGCACTGAGACTGCCTCTTCCTACCTATGATGAGTGCTCCCAGCTTGATTCAACCTTGCATTTGTTACTGCCTTGGCTTCACCCACCTGAGCAACTCGCGTTTACCTGGTCTAAGGAAGCCTCTTCATGTCCCAAAGCGTGCTCCCAAAGTGGTCTACTTCAAAGCCTTTCATAATTGAACACAACAGAAAGCAAACCAAGCGGAAGCAATACACAGAAAATTGACAATTGAACAAACACTTGTAACAGAGCAAACTAACGAGAACTGATATATGGCAATACCTCTTCTACAGACTTTTGGCAGAGTAAGGACCCCCGTCATAAACAGAAGGATAGCTATATACAGTATCTTCAAATTGTTCCGTTTTACT
>JASAND010014433.1:0-15002 GCA_030248195.1 Trissonchulus latispiculum
GAGCGTACTTTCATCATCTATCCCTTTGGTTGCGTTTACGTGTAAACCCAAAATTCTATAAAATTCGCCCAAGTTTCGACCCCGAAATCCATCAAAAAAGGGACCAGTTGGGGGCAATATTTCCCCAATATCATTAATCCGACCCCTCACCTGGTCTCCGGGCCGAAAAGAGCCCGGATCTTACATGCAAAACATTGGAAGCTTCTAGAAGCTTGTGGTAGCTTCCCCCAAAATTAAAAGACACCGCTTTTACCCCGGTGGCCGTCACCGAGCTGTCGCTCGCTCCCAAATTTTCAAATTCTAAATCAGTGTTCGTTAGGACCCAGCCGCAGAGCGGCTGCAAAAATGTCCCCTTTCCCCCGTGTACCGCTTCTCGTGTCACTGGTGTGACGCGGGAAAATAGCAGTACACACCCCCAATTCCAGAAAAATTAGGGATCTCTCTGGCCCTTGGGCCAGAGATGAAAGCTGGAGCTTAAACCCGAACACTAACAACTTGAGTGGCCTTATGGACCTTCTATGTCCGGCCTAGAACTGCCATCTAGATGTAAAAAAAACTAGGATTTTGTATTGTGGCCCCTTTGGCCGAATTTCATGTGTACTTGTGTTTTTTTTTGGCCGATTGGCCCTTTTATATTCTAAGGCCAAATGGCCACTATTTTTCGAATCACTGCCGTGGCCAGGAGGCCGATACTTTCGCTGTTTTTGGGCCCAGAACCCTAACTTTTCAGTACTTACTGACACTATAGCCAATTTTATGTTTTCTAGCATGTTGGGCCTTCGGGCCACGTTTCTGTTCCATAGAATGTCGGGCTTTCGAGCCGATTTAATTCCCATTACACCTTTATTTCGCTATTATTTTATGATTTCTAACAGAGGATAAAAACGTGCCTCTTTCGCTTTTCTGTTGTACATTTCATCTGTCTAGTCAAACCAGGGAGTACTCTTTCACAACAAAATTGTTCTTTTCTTCTTTGCCTTTCAGTTGTCACTTTTGGGGTTTCTTTTTGTAGATTTAACGGGATTTTCAGTGGGGGCCTAACCTCTGAGTTTTGAGTTAGAGAGCCCCTTAATTACGGCTCTGAAATTAATAAGTTAGTTACCAGAAACGTTTTTCCCACAGCCGGCAACTAGGAGTTGCCGGCTGTGATTTTTACAAAAGGCACTGCGGTAGTTTAAAACAACAGTTCTGTATTGTGTCTTACTTTTCAGCGTTAGGTCGGCTTCAAAATTGATATGTATTAAAACCGTATAGGGTCGTTTTGAAACTGATCTTAAAACATTGAGTTTACATCAATCTCAGTTAATTAATTATTAAGCAGTTTTGGGAGGAATGGCCGGCTTCCTCAGCTTTCTGTAGTTTCTAGTTAATTGTGTATTTAGTTTAATTTAATTCCCTTACGTTAGTAACACTCAGCGAGATAATTATTACTCACTGGCTTTCTTTCAAACTTTATACAAAGTTTCATCAAAGTTTCAAGCTCCAACTCTCACAAAATTCCTTTTATAAAGCAATTCTGCAGAATTGCAAAAGCCAAATCCGAGCGCAACAAAGTCTAAAGTTTTATAGCCAAATATGCACATAGAACTAGGGTTTAGTTAAGTAATTTGTATTTTTAATAGTTAGATATGTATTGGAAAAATGTGCTGCTAGGGTGTGAATGCGCTTCTAAATTTACGTAAGGCGGTTATTCGGGTAAACCCCTCATGGAGCGTGAGGTTCCGAATTTAACCAAGTTTCAGAAATGCATGATTTGAATGAATCTTGAATGTTTGTTTCGTATGCTGTTTCGAGTGCTGATGAATGAATGTTTTGATTAATTGAGCGGCAACTCACGGAAACTCCCCTTGTACGATAGGGGTTGTGAGGACTGCCACATTCGTATAAATGTTGTTAAGAAACTGCCCAACTAATGATCTTCAGCTTCAAAGTAATATTCCTCATCCTTACTTTAGCAACTGTTGTTCAACAATAATCAGTACTTGAATCGCATTTCTCGATAATCATTAGTACATTACAATTTTCTATAGTCGATCTGGCCCGTTGCGGCCCGCGCCGGCCCGCTGTTAAAAAATTTTGTCGGCCCGCCCCGGCCGGGCCCGCTAAAAAATGGCTGTCGGCCCGGCCCGGCCCGGCCCGCGGGCCGGGCCGGGCCGGGCCGACGGGCCGAAATGCTCATCTCTACCCCACAGTACGCAAACCTTCAATGAATATATGTGTATACATATATGCTCACGTTTGCCTCGGTACTGTGGACCCACCTCAGGGATTGCACCTGTTCGCCCCTGGTCCCTACTACTCACAAAAGCAAGACTAGATAGGCTACTTCAGTAATTCATATAAATTAAAGCATTCGTATCCTATACAAGAATACAAGTACGTATATACGTACGTACATGCATGAAAAGTACGTAATAGCTGCTCAGTTGCCCCTCAAATAAGTGCAATCCCCAGCTTTTGATCGAAACCTACGCGAAATAGAAACAACTATATATATGGCATTCTTTGAACTTAGCCTAGAATGTATATGTACGCATCATTGCTGCTGATACAAAATATATGCCCAAGCTTTGATATTGGCTTTTTAAGAAAAATTCTTTTTCACGGTAAAAAGAAATTTATATATACGTACGATACGTGCGTATGTATGTACAGAATTTCAAAGTATTTTACCAAAAAAGTATCGGATAAATCTTTTCACTGAAGTCAAACCCAATTTGAGCTCAACTTTATGAAAAATTGTAATATACAATTTTTCAATAGCAAAAGCGGTTCCCCTAGCGTACAGGTATATATGCTACATCTCGCCTACTTACCCAGAACTAACTTGGTGGGATCTAGACCGCACAAGCTACGAATATCTGCATCCAGGCTTTTCGAATCATTTTTACCAATCAATGTTCATATGCAAGATATTCGTGGGACCCAGACTGCGCGGGGAGGCTGTAGCATACCAATTCATTTCATTCACCCTCCCAGGGTGAACCACCCATATTAACTTTCAAAACACATACAGTTAGGCTAAAATGGGGCACAGTGCTACAATTCCACTGGTGGGTCCCTGCACACACTAATTACATATGTATATATATGCATAAACAAAGTTTCACCAATAATTACTTATTAAATAGGTTAGTTGAGGTGTGCATCAGTTTAAGGTGCTGGTATCGCTTTGTGTAAATTTGACCCTACAAGCTTCAATTCTTCATGAAAGTGGATGAAACTTTCCAAGTACATTATTTTCGTGCTCTTTAACATTCTGGGACCAGTCCCGGATTTTTAGGTGAGAAGATAAGAAAGTTTTGGTTTTTGCCATTATTCTCTCAGTACGTAGTCGCTACACCGGATTGGTTGTTATGGCTGGAAAGAGCGCACAAAAATGAACATTTTTGCTTTTACAACCTTTGAGCTATCTCTGGTGGTTAAGGCAGTATAAGCCAAAAACGATTTTTGGGGTCAAAAGATGGCCATTTTTGAAGAAATCAGTTTTTTCGAAATTACTGCCAAATTCTGCAGTCAATTTTGACTTACCTATACTCAATCGATGCATGGTCCAATTGCACATTTTATCAATGTCTATTCGCTGGAGGTCGTTGCTTTAAGCTAGAGAATTCGCCGAAAAACCATTTTAGCAAAACTGCGATTATTTTGTTTTGAACATCGATTTCTCAAAAACTACCCAATGGATTCGCGTGATTTTTGGCAGAATGAAAATTCGCACTACTGCGGAGGGACATTTTTCTTGGTTTGAGCTAAATCGTCTCCACTTGCGAGAAAACTGAATACAAAGTTGCGAAATTTCGTGTCATCGCACATTTGCTGGATTTTCTGAAGTATTGAGACTTGTTGAGCCAAATCCAAAAAAATGTCCCTCGGCCCACATGTCCTTCAAATCATGGCACAAGAAAAAATTTTGGCTGATTCTACAGTTTTGAGAAATCGATGTTCAAAAATTTTTGGTCTATATTCAGTCTGTCAGAAGTCAGTGTGCCAGCAAATTTTTGCTAAGTTTTTGCTAGTTTTGCTAGTTTCCTAAGCCCATGTGAAAGTGCAGATTATAAGCTTTAAAACAATGTATAAAACTCTTTCCAACTCCCAAAATTGCGAAAGTTATAGCGTTTTGAAAAATCACCACAAAAGCACTGCACAAAAGGATACCAGCACCTTAAGAAAACTGTCTTGACACACCCTAGTACTTTAGTCTGCAAATCTGGAAAATTAAATTACTTCGAAAACGAAGTAAAATAATTTCCGAGAACTAGGTTTCGTTTTGTATGTATGTTTCCTTTGTTTGTGTAGTGTCTGCGTTAGGTGCTCCTGTCTCATCATGCGTCGCGGTGTGCGAAGTGGGGGTCAGTTCCTCCGGTCCCGTCGATCCAGCACTCTGCTTCCTTCTTCTCCCGCTCCCTTTTCCCGATTCCTCTCCTCTTCATCGCACCCTTTGTCGGCTCAGGATGCTCAGCTACCTCTGCAGGATCAGGAGAATCCAAGCTTCTTTGCGGTACGAAACAATATCTTTTTGTTATGTGTCTATATATATAGTCAAGCGGAGAAAAACTCACTTTTCAGATTTTTGTCCAGAACTTTTTACTGGTTTGAGATGTTGAAATACTTATTATACAGAGAGCTGGGCCTAGTCATAAGCTTTCTTATGAGCTATAGAACACCTCTCTAGGGTGCGCCATTAGTGAGAAAAATTGTCCCAAACTGGCGGGAAAACCCCATATGCTGGGAAAACCCACCCCGTTTATTTTTTTGGAAACTTGCCAGGAGCATTTCTAACCGTTCCAAATGAAAGATCGGGTTGTTTCTAATATAACTGCATCAAAATATATTACTTTTGGCAGAACAAATGAGGTCATATTGACTTTTGAAAATTTCGTATGTTTAGCACATACACACACATTTAACATAGGCAAATTTTGGAAATTTTAAAAATTTTTTAATTTTCGGCAGTTTAAGCATCCTATTGTGTAGAAAACGCGTTTTTCTTGTATTTAGAGTCAAACTAGACCCATTTTAGGGCAAAATAAGAATTTTTTGGCCAAAATTGAAATTTTGGCTTGAAATGGCGCCATGTCCGATTTCGACCCCCTGGAGCACCCAGAAGAGAACGAACCCAGGCAAAACCTATACCAGTTTAATCTATATATACAATTTTATCTATATATATACTATGCAAGTTTAATCTATATATACTTTGTATATATAGGCTCTATTAAACAAATGTATGTATTAGTTTGACCTTTCCTGTTAATGCTTAGATAAATATTCAACTTTGAAAAGTGGGTTTTTCCCGCATGTGGGTTTTTCCCGCCAACTCCAGGTCACCCCCAGCCCCAGGTCGCACCGGAGGGGTTAGAGCAGTGTGGTATATATCATCATGAAGCGCAACAGGTACCCTACATATACATACAATCTGCTTTGGTCTAGGTCTTTTCGGTTGTTCAGGGTGGCCCGGCAAATTTTGCCAACTTTCGGCACTTGGTCGGACCCCAACTTCCAAAAATTTAAAAGTCCCAAAAATGCAGGGAAGCAGCGGGAGCTACAATAATACAGCCTCAAGGTTAGTTTTGGACGCTCTTCAAGATAGGCTATTAAAATCCTATCATAGGGGTCGCGGTAGCGACCCCTATAATATGAGTGAAAATGGTCGAATGACCGTGTAAAACAAGGCTGCGCAGAAGCTGCGCAGATTCCTGCGCAGATTATGTGCGCAAAAAATTGTACGTGTCGAGTTTAGTATGTGTGCGAAGTTTCATCCCCGTACCACTTTCCGTTAAAAAGTTATGCCAAAAATCGCTTACGAGAGTGATGTTTTTTTTCCGGTTTCTCGCTTTTGATGTCTCATAAGGGGGTTTTGTAGCTTGAATAACTACAGATAGAAAAATTTTTGCCTATGAAACCCATATATATTCTTGTAGTACAAATCAAAAATAAGAAAATAAGCTAGTTTTTATGCCTCCCAGAGCCGGAAAAAATTTTTGGCTGGGGGCCAAAGTCGGCCAAAACGCTAAAATGGCCAAAACGTATGCTTCAAAGGCGCCTTAATAAGTCAGATTGGGCTATATATGGGGTAATACTGACTATATGGTTAAACAGTACACATATCGGGGTCGTTCAAATGCTATATGATTTTCCGTCTCCGTGCGTAATTTTTCGGTACTGGCCGGCCAAAGTTGGTGAATTTTGGGTTGAACTTTGAACTTAAATTTTTCGCTTATTTTGCTACATGGGTGGCTCAAATTTTGCATACAAGGGTTTTTTGGGACGGAGAATCGATTCCCGCTATCAGTTTTGCTGCCCGAGTAACCCAAGTTGCTGGGTTGGTTCCACTTGACCGTCTGAGGGGTCAGGTCGGTAACCGCTTCCCGGAGGTCCATAGTAGGCTTTACAAAGCCTCTCCAAACTTTGTCTATAGGGGTTTTCTGGTGCGCCCAGCTCATTCCCGGTGTCCGTTTTGCCGTCTGACCCACTGAACACTATGGCACACCTCTAATGCATTCTCGAAACACTTTCACATTATACACACGCAGAATGCGTTCCCACTTGGCTGTGAGTCGGAGCGCCTCATGGCGTACCGTATTGAGCATATGCATACTATAATGACTGATCAACATTATATGAAGGGTAATTTGTAATGAAAGTTTTATGCAGTATGTATTTATATAAACGTAAAATATATATCTGCAAATTATTCGTATTATGACATACGCCAATATGAGCCTCGTTGTAGGACAGGCTCATATGTTAAGCGGTTGCAACTTGTTTTCCTTAATTTACAACCTCCCTACGGAACTCATATGTATTTCACAGGCTAGTTTTTGCTTATGTACAACCTGCCTACGAAGACTCATATGTATTTTACATGCGACGAAGGAGCACTTTTTGTTCTTGTATATATATATAGCTCATACCGGTAAGCCCACTCTCTCTGGGAGTAGGGGTTTTTCCACGCATTGGCGAGTGAGTTTTGTCCCGCTTGACTATCTATGTTTTAAGTGTACATACTTTTGTCTTGTCCACTAAGTTAAGAAAATAAGACCTAATGTCTTTGATTGGCTTTTGCTTGCTTGACTTGGCATGTGTGCGTGTGTGTGTGTGTGCGTGTGTGCAGTGTAAGTTGTTGTAATGCACAGAATGCTCTGTTGTATTTGTTGTTTAGATGGTGGACTACTTCTATGATCGTGGGTCCAGCCTGATCCAGGACAAGCTCGTGGAGGATCTCAAGTCCCGGAGCCCGGTGGAGGAGAAGCGGAACTTTGTCCGCGGGATCCTCCAGAACATCAAGCCCTGCTCAAAGGTCCTCTACACCACCTTCCCCATACGACGAGACACCGGCGAATATGAGGTAAAGGACAGTATGTGTAGGTCTCAATCAAATGTTGACCAGCACAGCTTCATTTACGTTATGTTGACTGATGTTTATTCACATTTGGCTTATATATGTATCTGGGGGTTTTTTAGGCAAAAATAAGTGGGGGGGGGAAGAGTGGGGGGGACGCCCCCCCCCCCACTAATGGGGGGGGAGGTCCAAAAGTGGGGGGGGGGAATAAAATGAGCTAAAAATGACAAAAATACAGTATAAAAAGCCTGTTTTCTACATATACTGCTATAACCAAGCATAAAAGTGCACAAAAATTACGTTTTGGCACCAAAATAGACGATTTTCGACCAAAAAATTCCGACGAAGCCGGAAAATTTTTGAAAATTTTGACCAAAAATCCTAAAAATTTGGCAATTTCTGGGCACCTTAGGGTGAGTGGGGGGGGAAGCCCAAAAAAGTGGGGGAGGGGGAACGAGTGGGGGGGAAGTGGTCGAGTGGTGGGGAACCCAAAAAGTGGGGGGGGCCCCCCCCCACCCCCCCCCCCAGTAAAAAAACCCCAGTGTATAGCTGTAGCTGTCATAAATTGGTTGGTTTTTGGGTAAAATTGTAATGGTTCTTGTATATATTTTGGTTTTGTTTTGTTTAGGTAATCGAAGCCTGGCGTGCTCAGCACAGTGAACACAGGACACCCTGCAAAGGAGGTAGGCATCCACCTCCAGTGATTCTACTGCTACTGAGAGTAGTTACTGTTTCTTGAAAATTTTTACATCGCTGCCCATATGCTTGCTATTTTTTAGGCTTTTGTGGCTTTTTTGACTTTTCCACTTTGAGAAAACCCAGGTTTATGCAGCAATCTTTTTTCTTGCTTTAAACAGGCGTTGTTGTCCTATTTCCTATCGGTTTTATTCCGACTTTTATTTTGTGTTTCTGTGTGTCTGTGCGTTTTGTAGGTATCCGTTATTCACTGGGCGTGAACGAGGACGAGGTGAAGGCTCTGGCGGCGATCATGACGTACAAGTGCGCCGTGGTGGACGTCCCCTTCGGAGGGGCCAAGGCCGGCGTCAAGATCGACCCCAGGAAGTACTCTGATCATGAGTTGGAAAAGATCAGTCGACGCTTTGCCATCGAGCTGGCCAAGAAGGGATTTTTGGGTCAGCTGCTGCTTTTCTTGCTTGCGTACTTGCTTTTGTAGAACGGAGAGGAAAGCGGGTGGGAATTTTTAGGAATTGCTGAAAGGTTGCCCACGTTTTTGTGGTCTTTTGGTCTTCTAACATGAGACCGTGTAGAACCCTTGGCTTGGGGAGCTGTCCCCTCCTCCACGGTTGCAGCAGGGTTTTTTGGTTTTCGGATTTGCGTCAACCTTGCGTCCCGCTAAATTTAAGTTGCGTCCCGTTAAGAAATTTTGCGTCCAGGCAGAATTCTTGTTTTAGCGTGTTTTTAGTGCAAAAATTGTTTTATTTATGAAAATTTCAATAATTTCTTTAGTGCACAGCTATTTAATCTATTTAGAAAGCTGATGCTGCTTAACAATAATGCACGATTACAGGATCACCTACCTAGAATATAGATGTGTCCAACATACACGGCGGGGGGGTCTGGGGGGCGGAGCCCCCCAGAGGTTGAAGAATTTTTTGAAATTACAGAATAATCCGTAATGGAAATGTTTAAAAGATTTTATTTGGCGTCTGTTGCAGAACTTAGTAATTTTCGATTGTATATATATATTATTGGCACACATTATTCCGATATTTAATGTTAGTTAAATTAATTAAAGTATTAAAAATTTATGAAATGTTTAGGAATATCATTGAGAAGAAAGGTAGCGAATATTAAAACATACATTCGGTTTCGAAAACTTTGAGAACTGGTGATCCTTGACAGCAGGATTATTGCAAATGAGCAGCGGGGGTCTGGGGGGCGGAGCCCCCCAGAAGTTGTAGATTTTTTGAAATTACGGACTAAAATCCGTTGTGGAAATGTTTAAAAAGGTTAATTTGGCAACTGTTACATCTATTCTAACTAAAGCTCCTAACGCTAATGCATTTTTGTGTTAATTGCATCTGTGAATTCTTGAATTTTGAATAAAGTCAGTATAAAGTCAGTAGAGAAGCGTGTATGCTCCGTGCAGCATTAGTCAACGGCAAAACAGTGAAGCATTTGTAAATACTATTAACTGCAGTTACGATAAATTGATATATAGTGAATTGGTCGTGCATAGGCCTTTTGTATTTGAAAACTTTAGAAAAATGGTAATCTTGCATTATTTCAAATTGCCATTTGTTAATTTCTTGCGAAAAACGTTTTTTAGAAGAACCAAAAAATTTGGATATTCTGCTTCAGCTACAGTTGCAAATTTTGTTAATCTCGGGGTTTTACTTTAGTACTAATCTTGATCCTGCCTGTCCTGTTGAATGAGAACAATATGAATGTATAAATATATATAAATGTATATAAATGCACCTAGTAATCTCTATGTATTTATTGAAGTGAAATTCACGAGTTCGAAAAAATCTGATATATATGGATGCAAGTGGACAACAACTTAACAAATGACATTGAGTAACATTGAGGCATGCCTTGCACCTTGGCATTCCATGACAAAGTGGGAAACAGCGGGGGTCTGGGGGCGGGGCTCCCAGTACCCGAAGAAAATTTTGGAAAAAACGGAAAAATTGGTACTGGAAACATTTAAGGTTTTTATACAAAAGTGAATTTTCTCCCGAAATAATGTTGCGTCTAGCTTGCGTCCCGCTAAAATTTCATTGCGTCCAGATAAGAAACTTTGCGTCCAGACGCACATCTGGACGCAAAAAAACCCTGGGTTGCAGTCATCATTCGAGGTGGCACTCCGGGCTCAAGGGCCACTGTGTATCCGGTAGGGATGGGCGCGGAAAAAAAAGGACTGGAAAAAAAAGGTTTTTTCCGTTTTTTTCTATTTTTTTCCGATGGGGTGGAAAAAAATGGAAAAATATTCCTAACATTATTTTGACGATTTTCACAATGAAATATCATGTTTTCTAAGCTTTTCCAGCAATTTCACACTATTTACAATCTTTTCCGCGGGTCATAGTAGGTGGGGGTATGTTAAATCGGACGAAATTGTATTTGGGTTTTTTCGAGGCATCGGAAAAAATGGAAAAATATTCGGGACATGTTCTGAAAGTTAATTTATGACCTCAGAACATTAAGAAACTATCAAAAACAGTGTTCAATGAGGCAAGAATACGATATTCATGAATTTGAGCTAATTTTGGGATTTGACATTTTTTCCCTCGGAATGTGAAAATGATTGCATAACTCAGGTAGAATTAATAATTCCATATCTATAACAGTGGAGTGGTCACCCAAAACTGTTAAGATATCTGGAATTGTTTACTTTACGAAGCGCGTTACCTACGAATACCACAAACTAGGTCTAGTATAACCGCCAAGGTTACAGAAGTCACATGTCCTTTGCTTTACAGCGTCACCCGCTGAAAATATTTGATTCCTATAATCAATACTGGAACCTTTCTAAGCGCTTGTGTTATTGCATTACCCCTGTGGGGCTACTAAAACTGCTTCTATGCATGCAAAAACATGAAATAACGTAACTTTAAGCACATTGTGTAATTTTGGAGTGACCGGAAAAAAAGGGAAAAAATGGAAAAAAATGGAAAAAACCGGAAAAAAAGGTTTTTTTCCGGCAATCTTTTTTTTCGGAAAAAAACCAACCCTAGTATCCGGGGATGAGCACCGGCACCCTAGACCCTGACAAGGGTTAAAGATTTCTCCGGAGGTTGCCTTTACCTCTTTTACCTAGTGATGTCTCGTTTAGGCTCGTTAGTAATTTAAGACAGCTACTGTTTTAGGTTGATTTAATAGATATTATGACTTTATTTTTTGCAGGTCCTGGTGTGGACGTCCCGGCCCCGGACATGGGAACCGGGGAGCGTGAGATGTCCTGGATTGCCGACACCTATCAGTCCACAGTTGGTTAGTCCGTCTTTTTTTCTTCTTTGTTTTTAGACTTTTTAAGCGGGCAAGATTGGCCTTTTTTAAAACTTGTAATGCTGTTATGGAAGCTAAAACAAGCTTTAGCATGAGAACATTGAGCAACAAATGTTTAGTGCACGTTCAAAAACAAGCATGTGAAACTAAAACAAACAACAGTATGTGAAACAGTATGTGAAAATTGAGCCACAAATGTTTAGTGCACGTTCAAAATTTATTCTTTCACGTCTGGTGCCCTCCCCTAAGTAGTGTTGTTGTCCGGCCGGTTTTGTGTTGCAAAAACACTTAGTGAAGTATAGTTAACCCGGAGCCGAAAGCCGCATGCTGGCTTCCCTCCGGTACACGTCTTCGCAGGACAGACCTTAGAGGGAAGTCCGGAATAGGGCAGTGGAAACGGTCCTCCCGCTCGGCAGCATAGCTTAAGGACAGGATGTGTCCAGCTCCGACTTGACTGAAGATAAAAAACAGAAAGGAGAAGGATCCGACATGCCCCGCAGAATTGGAAACCATTTAGCACCGTTGACCGGACAGATGCCGGGGGACACCTGTGGGGAACTCCATCTAACGGGGTCCGTGTCCAACAAATTTCTCACTTGGGTATTTTTATGATTTTATGATTTTATTTATTTTATGGTCATTTTATGGGATTTTATGGTCATCCCGAGGGAGGAAATTTTCTGGAAAGGGGAAGTTTTTTGCAAAAATAAACCACCAAAAATCGGGTTTGGAAAATTTGTCTATTTTTGGCGAAAATTTGAGCACCCAAAACTCCCGGGGGAGTTAATTCCCCCCCCCCTTTAAAAGTAGTCTGTCCCACGGGGGCGGCTTTATTGGCCCCAAGAGCTCATTGGCACTCTCTTGGACTGGAATTTGCCTTTGAGAATGGAAAACAGAAGTACTATTTGAATGATTTATTGGATTTTGATTGTTGATTATTAGGATTGAATGCTGGTTTTGATTAATCTTAATTTGCGGAGTTACTTTGTGTTTAGGCCACCTGGAAAAGGACGCGTGGGCCTGTGTTACCGGAAAGCCGGTCAGTACTGGAGGAATTCATGGGCGCGTCTCTGCAACCGGTCGGGTAAGTGTCGGTTCGGAATGCAAATTTATCGATTTTTTTCGTGTGCAAAGCAGCTGTTCTCGGAAGTCTTACTTTGCCTTCTTGCGGGTTCTGGAGGATTGGGCTGCCATGATTCTGAGGAAGGACCGGGAGGACAGCGCCAACTCAATCCCTGTGCTTCCACCCGTAATATCATTGAACAGCACGCTTAGAGTTCGTCTCACTTTGGTGCAAAGGCTGTTACTGCCGTTGCTTTTTGCATTGAAGACTCGTGCTGTGTGCTGATCCTAGGGCTAGCGGCCAGATATGGCCACGCCGAGGCCGACGGAGCACGCATCCGTCGTGATGTCAACCAGGCTTTGAGACTGTTTCTGGCAACTTAGTTGAGTTGTTTTTGACTAACCTTACGGGACCAGTTTCCTGCTAACACTTTGCACCTTCGGGTGATGATCATTACAATGTGATGTCTGATGCAGCAAACAACAACAACATTAGAAGTTGATTGGAGAAAAACCCAATCTGATAAGGTGGTGAAAAACTGTTGCAGAAACAACATCATAAGCACTATCTTTTGTTTTATATATATATATATATATATATATATATATATATATATATATATATATATATATATATATATATCATAGGGGTCGCGGTAGCGACCCCTATAATATGAGTGAAAATGGTCGAATGACCGTGTAAAACAAGGCTGCGCAGATCCTGCGCAGATTATGTGCGCAAACAATTGTACGTGTCGAGTTTTTGCCAATGAAAACCATATACGTATATTCTTGGAGTACGCAACAAAAATAAGCCGATAGGCTAGTTTTTATGCCTCCCAGAGCCGGAAAAAGTTTTTGGCTGGGGGCCAAAATCGGCCAAAACGCTTCTTCTTCTTCTTCTTCCAGCAGCACGGCAGGGCCATAGCTTCGGCAGCATTAGATGCGGCCGATCCGATGCAGATAATCCAGGACTTTCTTAGGGTGTTGCAATGCCTCCGAATCCAGTAGATTAGAGGCCCCGAACACTATTTCTCTCGTCGTGGCTGTGGCTGGGCACCGCGACAAGAGATGGCCAACAGTTTCCTCCTCTTCGTTGCACAATCTACAGTCCGGGCTGTCTTCTTTGCCAATCCTGTGGAGATATTCCCTGGTGATAGGAGACTGGCCAGTGCGTAGCTGGGAAATTATTACGCCCTCACGTCGCTGCAAGCCTTCCTGATCCGGCAGAGAGGGCCAGTTTCCATCAGTGGTTAGGTAGTGAAGGTCGCGCTTGCGGCCCTTGATCCAGTTCCCTCTTACTGTTCTTTTGATTGCAGCAGCTGCAGTCTGTAGGTCTATAGGGATGGCAGTTTGATTGGCCAAAACGCTAAAATGGCCAAAAAGTATGCTTCAATGTCACCTTAATAAGTCAGACTGGGCTATATATGGGGCAATACTGCCTATATGGCTGAATAGGACACATATCAGGGTCGTACAATTGCTATATGATTTTCCGGCCCTGAGCGTAATTTTTGGGTACTGGCCTGCCAAAGTTGGTGAATTTTGGGTCCAACTTTGAACTTGGTTTTTTCGCTTATTTTACGACATGGAAGGCTCAAATCTTGCATACAAAGGTTTTTGCGGACGGAGAATCGATTCCCGCTATCAATTTTGCTGCCCGACTGACCCAAGTTGCTGGGCTGGTTCCACTTTGCCGTCTGGAGGGTCATGTCGGCAACCTCTACCTGGAGGCCCATACTAGGCTCTACTTGGCCTCTCGAAACTTTCTCTATAGGGGTTTTCTGGTGCGCCCAGCTCATTTCCGGTGTCCGTTTTGCTGTACAACGCACCCATTTTGCTGGGCTGGCTCCACTTGACCGTCTGAGGGGTCAGGTCGGTGAGGGGTCAGGTGGTCCAAAATGAAATTTTTCAAAAGTGGTCAAATTTGGTACCAAATCAAAGCCCTAAGTGAGCTGAGCAACTTTTGTCATAGAATTGCCTGCCCAAAGTGGCTGTAGAGTGCTGTGGTGGGGTGGGGTGGGGGACTTGGCGATTTTCGGTCAAAAATGAAATTTTTCAAAAGTGGTCAAATTTGGTACCAAATGAAAGCCCTAAGTGAGCTGAGCAACTTTCATCATAGAAGCGTATGCTCAAAGTAGCTGTAGAGGGCTGTGGTGGGGTGGGGTGAGGACTTATATATACTATTTTCGGTCAAAAATGAAATTTTTCAAAAGTGGTCAAATTTGGTACCAAATGAAAGCCCTAAGTGAGCTGAGCAACTTTCATCATAGAAGCGTATGCTCAAAGTGGCTGTAGAGGGCTGTGGTGGGGTGGGGTGAGGACTTATATATACTATTTTCGGTCAAAAATGAAATTTTTCAAAAGTGGTCAAATTTGGTACCAAATGAAAGCCCTAAGTGAGCTGAGCAACTTTCATCATAGAAGCGTATGCTCAAAGTGGCTGTACAGGGCTGTGGTGGGGTGGGGTGAGGACTTATGCTATTGTCGGTCAAAAATGAAATTTTTCAAAAGTGGTCAAATTTGGTACCAAATGAAAGCCCTGAGCGAGCTGAGCAACTTTTGTCATAGAACTGCATGCTCAAAGTGGTTATCGAGTGCTGTGGTGGGGTGGGGTAGGGAC
>JASAND010014434.1:0-10427 GCA_030248195.1 Trissonchulus latispiculum
TGTGTATTCGGTAGGTAAGGTTTTTTCTGAGAATTTATTGGGTAGGTAGATAGTCCCTTTTAAGCGTGTATTATTTCAGCAATTTTTGGGGTAGGTGCTAAATATTTTGAGTCTTTGCTCTTCATCGGCGGTTAAACTCCGTTCGGTAAGATTCACTTAAGTTATTTTGGCGAGGTTAGTTAGGTTGACTGGAACTACATCTCCTCCAGGTTCAGGTTCCTCCTTGTGCACAGTTTCCCACTCGTAAAGTTTGGTTGTTCGTACACTTCCAACTTTACATTAGGCTGCCAGTCCACGACCTTATTTTTATTTTTATTCAGCTTTTAGTAATTTTTCCTCCGGTTCTCTTATTTTTATAGGTCTTCATTTTTAACTAATTTTTCTGATCTCATTCAATTTTTCCTAATTTTTCTGTACGTTTTCCCGTGTTTTTACCGGAATTTCTGGAACAGTGTATACGGTACGTATACATTGATATTTAGCTAGACCACGTTACGTGTGACTAACTGTAATTTATGTCGGTTTTGCATTCTCCTGTGAAATCGTCCAAGGCCTCAGCTAAGCCGGGTGATCCGACTAGCTCGAGTGACTCGATGGATAAAAGGCCTTTAAATCAGAACGACTTTGGGCGGCTTACGTCAAGCCAGCCAGCATTGAGCAAGAGTTCCTCTACTCAATCAGCGTCTAGCCGGGCATCCTCAAGCCAAGAGCTTGACGGTGCAACATCTAACAGACCGGTGCTCCGGTCTGATACAGCAAAGAGTAAAGCCTCTTCGAAACAAGGATCCAACAAACAAGATGGATCCGGGTGCTCCGGAAGACCAAAAAGAAGAGGCGACCTCTAATAACCCGGGTGAATTTCCATCCCCGGTGTCGGAAGAGCCCAGCGAGGACGAATGGGACGACCAAGCAACGGTTCGAGAACAACTCGAATACGTCAGACGCAGATTAGCCCGCATTGGAGCTGACCTCCAGAAAAAGGAGGCTAATTCGGAGATACCATTGCCTGGTATTTCCGACGTAAGGGACTTACGTGCGTTTCTTACCCACTTGGAATTGGAATTATACCAGCAACGACCACGCTTGGGGTCGGATAGCTCTCTTCTACGCCGTCAGTCAGGCAATATGCCATTATTACCGTTTATTCGTTCTAAGCCGCAAAGGAGAGACGTACCGGGACTAGCCGGGCCTAGCACAGCGGCGGCCCCGGCACAGCGGTTCCGGTCCACTGCGCATATAGACCTGACCCGTTCAAAGCAAACGAAACGGGCAGGCAGTAGCCAGCGTCCGGGCGGTACTGACCCCGACCCGGAGCCCGACCGGAAACAACTAGTACGTGGACCGATGGATGAATGGGTGGTCCCGTTTTTAAATTTGTTAGGTTAGTTTTCTGTCTTGGTCTTTGTTCATTTAGTAACTTTTTGTACTTTATATTCTATTGTTCTGCGAAAGTTTTTGTAGTAATTTAGTTAGGCTTTTCCTTTCTTCTGTATCTGTATTTGCACCTAAATTTTGTACGCAACTTTCGGGGTTCGCCCCAATATCAAGCATAATTTTTTAAGTAAATGTGGTCTCTTTTTGGGCCATTTTAGGGTGTCATCTTAGCCTAGGTTTTTGTATTAGCTCTGTGTATTCGGTAGGTAAGGTTTTTTCTGAGAATTTATTGGGTAGGTAGATAGTCCCTTTTAAGGTGGTGATTCCCTTTGGTCACATAAAGTTGGCACCATTATTTCTCATTCATTATTTGGAGTTAAGTAGCCATTTTTATATCAAAATGTAGCTTGACATTTTCTGCTTTTAATGCATACCACGACACTAATGTTGCTTTTCTGAAATATTTTTAACACATTTTAGAAGAAGTATAATTTTCCCGAATTTTTGCATGATTTTTGCGAGACATCGGTTATATCGTTCGATACCTCCAGCAAATAGCTGGGGACGATTTTTTACTTATTGTGAAATCGCGCTTCGTTATAGAGAAATAAGCTGAAATGTGAGCGTAACCCGGATTTTGCCTACTTTTTCCAAATTTGTCAAGCGATTACTTTAGCTAGAAAGCAGCAATCGGGGCAACTAAAAAATCGTCCCTGGGTATATTTGTGCAGAGCACATTTGTTCAGTAGCAGCCCTCAATATTGCATGGTGAATGCTCCACAATCTTTGGAAAAAAATTGGTCATGTTTTTGCAAAAGCTACATTTTTTATGATAGCAGTCTACAAGATAGCAGTTGGAAGACGATCATGCGTCGGATAATTTGTCCCTGTGACATCTTCAGATCGACGCCCTTAGTTTGAGTTTACGGCTTGCGTAGTTCAAAAAATGTTGAATTATTTGATTTCTGCAAAAATAACAAGTTTTCAACGCCAAAACAAGAAAAACCGCTATATCTCACGGTAGAAAAAAGCTAGAAACTTGCTTTAAAAAGCAAAAATGTAAAACTCAATGAGATCTTTCGAATGAATGTAGTCATAATTGTGTAGCAAATGCCAAACGTTCAGAAATTGGGAAAAACCACTCTGACCGGAAATCTCGAATTTTTGAATCGGGATTGCGCGGAGGGTGTTAGAACGCTAAAAGAACTTATTTCGGAAAGTTTCATCAAATTTCATCTTGATTTACGCCGCCAAATAGCAATATGTGCCCAAAAGGAATCACCACCTTAAGGTGCTGGTTTCCTTTCGGGTATTTTTGACTCCAACGGCTTTAATCCTTTACGCAAAGGGTTAAAACTTACGAAATAACCTATTTCCGTGCTCTTTAACATTTTAGGACCAGTTCCGTATTCTTAGGCCAAAAGATAAGAAAGTTTTGGTTTTTGGCCTTGAGCTCCCAGTAGGTAGACAAGACACGGGATTGGTTGGTATGGCTGGAAAGAGGACTCGAAAATGAACATTTTGGTATACCACATTTTTGCTCTTACAACCTTTGAGCTATCTCCAGTGGTTAAGGTGGTGATTCCCTTTGGTCACATAAAGTTTGCACCACTATTACTCATTCATTACTTGGAGTTAAGAAGCCATTTTTATATCAAAATGTAGCTTGACATTTTCTGCTTTTAATGCATACCACGACACTAATGTTGCTTTTCTGAAATATTTTTAACATTTTAGAAGAAGTATAATTTTTCAGAATTTTTGCAGACTCAAGTAAATTTTTTCGCGAGACATCGGTTATATCATTCGATACCTCCAGCAAATAGCCGAGGACGATTTTTTATTTATTGTAAAATCGCTTTTCGGTATAAAGAAATAAGCTGAAATGTGTGCGTAACCTAGATTTTGCCTATTTTTTCCAAATTTGATATTTGCGCAGAACACATTTGTTCAGTAGCAGCCCTCCAGCTTGCATGGTGAATGCTCCACAATCTTTGGAAAAAATTGGTCGTGGTTTTGCAAAAACTACATTTTTATGATAGCAGCCTACGGGATTGCAGTTGGAAGACGATCATGCGTCGGATAATTTGTCCCTGTGAGACCTTCAGACCGACGCCCTTAGTTTGATTTTACGGCTTGCGTAGTTCAAGAAATGTTGGATTATTTGATTTCTGCAAAAATGACAAGTTTTCGACGCCAAAACAAGAAAATCGGCTATATCTCACGGTAGAGAAAAGCTAGAAACTTGCTTTAAAAAGCAAAAATGTGAAGCTCAATGAGATCTTTCGAATGAATATAGTCATAGCTGTATAGCAGCTGCCAAACGTTCAGAAATTTGGAAAAACCACTCTGACCGGAAATTTCGAATTTTTGAATCGGGATTGCGCGGAGGACGTTAGAACGCTAAAAGAACTTATTTCGGAAAGTTTCATCAAATTTCATCTTGATTTACGCCGCCAACCAACAATATGTGCCCAAAAGGAATCACCACCTTAAGTCAGTATAAGCAAAAAACTGTTTTTAGGGTCAAAAAATGGCCATTTTCGAGGAAATCAGTTTTTTCAAAATTACTGCCACTGTTAAGGACAAAATTGGCTTAGTTATACTCAATCGATACATCGTCCAAATGCACATTTTATGAATGCCTATTAGCAGGACTTTATTGCTTTCAGCTAGAGATTCGGCCGAAAAACCATTTTGGCAAAACTGCGATTATTTTGTTTCGAACATCGATTTCTCAAAAACTACTCGACGGATTCCGGAGATTTTCGGCAGAATCGAAATTCGCACTTCTGCGGAGGGACGTTTTTCTTGGTTTGGGCTAAAACGTATTGAGTAGCAAGAAAACTCAATGCGAAGTTGCGAAATTTCGTGTTACTGTGCATTTGGCCGATTTTCTCGACCGTTAAGACCTGCTGAGCCAAATCCAAAAAAACGTCCCTCGGCCCATATGTCCCTCATATCGTGGCACAAAAAGAACTTTTGGCCGATTCTTCAGTTTTGAGAAATCGATGTTCAAAAACTTTTGGTCTATATTCATCCTGTTAGATGTCAGCATGTCAGAAAATTTCTGCTATTTTTTGCTAATTTTGCCAGTTCTGTAAGCTCATGTGAATGTACAGATAATAAGCTTTAAAACGATGCATAAAGCTCTTTGCAACTCCCAAAATTGCGAAAGTTATAGCGTTTCAAAAAATCGCCACAAAAGCACTGCACAAAAGGATACCACCACCTTAAGCGTGTATTATTTCAGCAATTTTTGGGGTAAATGCTAAATATTTTGAGTCTTTGCTCTTCATCGGCGGTTAAGCTCCGTTCGGTAAGATTCACTTAGGTTATTTTGGCGAGGTTAGTTAGGTCGACTGGAACTACATCTCCTCCAGGTTCGACGTTACCCTTGTGCACAGTTTCCCACTCGTAAAGTTTGGTTGTTCGTACACTTCCAACTTTACACCCCTCCCCGAAATTTCGGATTTTGGTGGGGTCCCCCGAGCCAAATTTGGACCTTCTACTCCCCCCAAATCGACTTTTTTCGCCAAACCCCCCTCCCTACTTTTTTCTGAACCCCCACCCCCACTTTTTTCGCCAGCCACACCTATGCCCCCATTAGGTGTAACGGAGATTTGGGGTGGGGGAGGCTCCCCCCCCCAACCTTTTCCGGGGGGGCCCTCTGGAGACCCCCCCAACCCCCCCCAGGACCCCCCCAACCCTCCCCCAAAAAATTTTTCATTTTTATGCCAAAAATCGCATTTTCAGCCGTTTATAATGATAAAAAACATCTAGCCATATAGTAATTTTAACATAAGACAGTGGTTTTAAACTCAAAAACTTGATTGCCAACATGTTTCCAAGTCCAAAATAAGGTCAATATCGAGTCATAAGATCCATAATACAGTTAAAAACGTGTATTTCTCGTAATAATAAACAGTTTAAGCCAAAGATTTGGACATTTTTGAAAACTTTTTCAAAATTTACCCTAAAAATTCCCAAATTTTGGCCATTTTTCGCGCCTTCGGCGCGACTACCAGTTGGTGGGGGGGACATCTCCCCCCAAAAGTTTGGGGGAAGGGTTGAAAAAAGACCGCGGTAAACTTAGCAATTAAAGTTTCACTACGAATTGCCAGATCATAATTGCTAAATAGTATTGAATTCGTACTATTTCGTAATGAAATTTGTTTTCATCGTAGTTTAAGCTGAATTTAACTACGATGAATTAAATTATTCGCTGTCAGAATTGCAAAGCCATTGTTTAGCTAACAGATTTGTTGAACATACCATTCACATTATGGTTTTTGAACTTAAGCAACCAGACTAGTAGATTGCTAACGTTAAAATCTAAATTAATGCAAACGATTAATTTCCGGCAGATGAATAAATACCTATGATTAAATAAATAAATATTCATGGAAAACTTCAAAATTGCAATATCCTCAGCTAATTAAAATGCTACTAATTACCAACTATACACGAAGTGGAGTTCTTAACGTAATAATATGCTACATTTTTCTTCATTATTTACTAATGTCTTCTAAACTAATGTAGCTCAAACTTTTTAAGTTTAAGTTTAAGTAAATGCAATTTTTAATATCGAAATCTGATTGTTGAAGAGTGAACGGTTGGGGGGGGTCGCTCATCCCCTCCGCCTCCCCCCCCCCCCACAGGTGTGGCTGGGCTGAAAATCTGGGGGGGGGAGTTCTGACGGAGGATGTGGGGATGTCGGCCAAAAATGCCCAGGATCGTATTAATGCACAGATCGTATTTATTAATGGCTGCCCGAGTATATTAATAGAATAAGTGCAGTATTTAAACATACGCATATATAAACGTAGGCAATTTACGTATATAGCCATGGGGGGAAAAAACCCACATTTTCGGATTTTGGCTGGAACTTTTTTATTATAAGGGTTATCTGAGAACTTTATATACCATCGTACTTGGCGTACTTAGAACTTTCTTTTAAGCCTATTTGCACTTCTTTAAGTTGTACCGTTAGAGCGGTATAATGCAAAAAGTAGCGGGGGAAAACCCAATGGGGGAAAAACCCAAATGGGGGGAAAATAAACCCACCCCTCACAGGTCTTAAAAATTGTTCTATCGCAATTCTGACACTTCTAGTGTAAAATTCAACCCTTTTTTAGTTAGTATGAACCAAAAAACCCGATCTAAGTAGCTTTTTTGAGATCTCATGTGCCGTTGAAAATGCTGCATCAACTGGCCAGGTTTCATAAAGTTTAACACATAAACATAGGGCAATTTTTGAAAAATGCTAAAAATGATGTAATTTGATAAAACTTATTATTCTATCGTGTAGAGAATGGTTTTTTTACGTAGAATTGGCTGTTAAAATCCACAATTGTACCTGTATTGGGTCCTCCAGCTGCGAAATGGCACTTTTAAGGTTTTTAGCCCCTAGCTAGCCAGGTAAGCAAAATTGTCCGAATCTGACCGCATAGGATGACGCAGCGTGCTCGATAGTACCGTGCTATAGTCTCTAATTGTTTCCGTGTTGAGTTGTTAAAAAATTTTTCAAAAAAAATTTGGGTGGGTTCCCTCCCCCCCCCAAAGTGGGGTTTTTCCCCGCCACGTTTGGCAATGTGCCAGACTAACGGTACAGCGGATCGGTCTAATTTTGGCTGTGTGCAAAGAGGAAGAGTTGCCATCATTGCAGATATTTGCAAAACTTTTTTAGACCAACCCAGTCAAAAGTTACATCGGTCCAAACTTTTGGTAAATTTTTGGATGGTTGAACCAAAAAGTAGTTGTCATTTTCAAAATGTCATAAAATAAGCAGGAGTGAACCAAATGACTTGATCTTTGCACACATAGGTTAGAAAGGGTCGCGCTTCCTGCTGCTATGTTTTGGAGCTCATATCTCCAACCCATGACCCAGGAGGAGGGTGGGTTTTTCCCCCCAAAAAGGGGGTGGGTTTTTTTCACCCCATGGCTATACATATGCACATGCATGCATTCACGACGTTAACTTTATGCATTGACGTTAGGTTAGCCTTCTAAAGCAATTTCA
Organism: Trissonchulus latispiculum; assembly: GCA_030248195.1. Lineage (NCBI taxonomy): Eukaryota > Metazoa > Nematoda > Enoplea > Enoplida > Ironidae > Trissonchulus > Trissonchulus latispiculum. The sequence goes on from JASAND010014434.1 coordinate 7,397, forward strand.
TTTTTCTCCGATATTTTCTAAAATTTTCATTTTCACCGCATTTTGTATTTGTTATACCGCATTCTATATTTATGAACAGTTTTTTGAATAATTAACCTTTTCTGGATATGCTGTGTTTGGAAAAAATCAGGGAACAGGCAGGGGAAGAAAAAGGTAGACTAAAGTTGCGAAAAGTAGCTAAAAATTTATAACTACAGTTTCTAATCATAGGAACATTTACAATAGCTCGTTTTATCCAAAGTTATGCTACAGCTACAGCACCAGACTTTTTCTGGACTGTTTCCCTTATTATTGCACGCTGGAAATAGGAAGGTATATAGTAATACTAATACATACCCGAAATAAACATGGAATATGGAAGAACAAAAATGTTACAGAAGGGAAGGCGAAACTACCCCCCCCCCCCCGAAATTGCGTTCGTAATTTTTGCCCCTCTACGGAATTTTTGCTTCCTCCCCCGGGAGTTCTTGTGTGTCCAAATGTTTGCCACGGATATGCTAGTTTTGGCATTATATAATCCAAACGTTTTGAGAAATTGTAGTTTTTTTCATGCAATATATATATATATTATATTCGCCAAAAAATACCATTTTGGCTCACTTTTGAAAAATTTGTTTTCTTGCCCTTCCCCGGAAAAAATTCTTAATTAATACCCTGTATATATGTATGTATATACATATAGTATATATACATAGTCTGCTGAATTGTGCTGTTTCAGGTGGCAGCTACATACGTACTATTACGTACGATTTAATTTTATGGATAACAGATTGGACTGATGTCGATTCTCGATTATTCATTCAGTTCCATGCAACACTGTTTTCTAGAACTGCAAAAAGTACAAGTCTGCACTTTTTGTTTAAAATATTGCAGTTCTGGAAACTTTGTTTTGCATCAACAAAATTCGTTCAATTAGGATATCTGAAAGGAATTGTAAAATCCTGCCAAACGATCCAGCTTTTAAGGGTATGTACTGCTTGCATGTAATCGTTGTTAGTTTACAGTTACGTAAGTTAAAGTGAAAATTGATTGCATTCTATTGCTTCTGCTTTTTAGTTTTGCCTGGGAAATCTTAGGCACGTATATATATTTATTAATTTATGACAAAATTTTCTAAACTCTGTATCTATACTACAGATAATACAGAGTTTAGAAAATTTTGTCATAAATTAATAAATATATATATACATACGTGCCTAAAATTTCCCAGGACTGTATAAACCTTGGATTAATAGTATACATACATGTGCACGTACGTACATGCAGATTGGTATAATTTGCTTATATGACAAAATTCGCTCCTTTCCAGCGCACTACGCTGACGCTAACAACTGCATACATTTGCATTATATACATACATTTGCCTAGTGCGGAAAAGTCGTGGGTTTTTTTCGGATCTTCGGTGGTACATGACTTTCTTCTTTCTCATATATACATAGAAATATATAGAAACATAGAAGTACATATAATATAGAAACAATAGCCAACCAAAGTACCCCCAAGCCCAAATATACACCCGTTACACCAGATGGTTTTATGACATTGAACCGGCTGAGAATGCAAATTTTGTCATAAAAATTGGGGCTCCTCGCACTATTTGCAGCCCCCTACTTTTTCCGTGCAGCACCCCCCCCCCCCATATATAGGTGTGTTTGTGCCTGGGCAAAAAATTGCGGGGGGGGGGGGGGGGTCGGCCAAAATTGCCCAAAAACCACAAAATTTTTGATTTCTTTGCCATTTTTGTACAAAAATCTGGGGGGGGGGTCGCCAAAATTTGCCATTTTGGTGGGGGGCACCCCCTTTCCGAACTATATAGGTGTGACTGGCGAAAAAAGGGGTTGGGGTTTGCTAAAAAAGGGGGTTGGGGGCATAGGTTTACCTTGAGAAAACGTTGGGGGAGGTGGTAGCCGAAATTAGCGTGGGTGGGGTCGGGTCAGCCGTTTTGAGGTGGGGTGGGGTCCGGAGAAATCGAATTTGGGGGGGGTAAAAATTTTTTGGTCAAAAATTTAGAAAAAATTTGCAAATTTGCTAAAAAAGCGTTAGTTCCAACTAAAAATCAACAATATTTCATCATTTTTGCTCATTTGTTCGAAAAAACTAGGATTTTTTGCAAAAATTTCGAATTTTTCCAAAAAATTCCGAATTTTTACTAATTTTGAGGCAAAATTTTCAAAATTTTGAGGGTGGGGTCTGGCAAATTTGGGTGGGCGGGGTCTGGGATTTGGCCATGTGGCCATTTGGGGGTGGGGTCTGCCTCCAAAATTTCGAGGGTGGGGTCGGCACTTTTCCATTTGGGGTGAGGGGTCATAGGGGTGTTAGGGGGGTGGGGGGGACCCCCCCACCAAATTGACAAATTTTCGCGACCCCCCCCAGATCATAGTTTCAGTGGGGGTTGGGGGTATCCCCCCAAAAATTTTCGAACTTCAAATTTACCCCCTCCCAGATTTTTGGACTATCCCTCCCCCCACTTTTGGCTACCCCCCCCCCGAACCCCCCCCCAACGATTTTTGGACCCAAAAAATTAGCTAAATTTGGTCGAAAAATGGTCATTTTTTGAAAAATTGTTCTAAAATTTTGGCCTAAAATCGCTTTAAAACGGTGCAAAAACGCCTAAAACGTTAAGAAAGAACAAGCCTTGTTTTGATGAAAAAAAGGGCTAAATTACAGAAAAATTTTGCGTTTTTTGGCCATTTTTCAATTTTCTGAGGTCCGAATTTGGGGGGGGGGGGGTTCGGGGGGGGTACTCCCCTATACATTTCGGGGGTCGACCACCAAAGTTCCGAAGTTTACCCCCCCCCCCCCCAACCAAAATTTCCAGGGAAACTATGCCCCAGATTTTTCAGACTTTACTAGCCTCGATTTTTGGCCAAAAAGTGGCCAAAAATGGCAAAAAAATCGAAAATTTAGGGTTTTTTTTGGGAAATTTGGCGGACTCCCCCCACCCTCCGTCGGAAACCCCCCCCCCCCCGCTTTTTTGGCCAGCCACACCTATGGGAGGGGTCCCTCAGCAATACGTAACTGAACGAAGTAC
>JASAND010014435.1:0-11557 GCA_030248195.1 Trissonchulus latispiculum
CCAAGATTAAAGATATCGTGTTAAATTCTGCTAATTTTAATTAGGTTTCTATTAGATAGGCACGGGGAGGAGCGGTAGGCATACACTACCGAATGTGAACCTGCAACTAGTTAGTCCAGTCTCTTTTATTAGTCATGAAGCACCAGTACAGACAATAACTTTCTTTTTACACTATTTTACGATCGTTTTAACGTTGCTTTTTTGTGAGGAAGTGCTTTATGATATTGTGTAAATGCATCAAGTATGCTGATGTAGCAGTCTTGTGAACTTAGTCTACCAAATCAAGTTTGAGCTAAACAAGGCAGAGATTTACTGCGAATTAGCGTAAGGAGGTGAGTGCTTTGTCAGCTGCTGATCCAAAAGAAATTTCAATTTTATTGCGCCAATCGAAACATATGCGGGAAGCGAAAGTTGGGGGAACCCGGCAGCCGAAGGCCGCAGAAAACCCCGTTTTAGCCCCAAGAAACGCAAAAGTCTGATTCTGGGGTTGGGGCCCATAGGGGAGGGGGTGAGTTCCAGGTCTGCGCGTCGTGGAAGCCCATTTTCAAGGGCATATGTGGACAGCTATTTAGTGTAAACTGTACGTATAATTTCTACAGCTGAAATCCTAACAGATGAAGATAAGTCACCTAGGTTTTTGTATTGACTGACCCAGTGACCTTCGTGGTTTCTACTGGCAGGTTACAAAAGCTATCCGGGTGGGACTGACGCCTCTCAAATGCATCAGATAGTTTTATACAGTTCAGTCTAAGCATAACATGAATCGTCACCGACAATTAATACATTTGTATTAGTCGAACATTTTCATTATCCTAAGAACCCACTTAAAGGGCGTTGGGGTGCCTACCCGATTCACAGGATTTCGCCAAATTTAGTTGAAGCAGCTCCATAAAAATATGCTTAGGAGTTGAGTCACAAAGATTAACTTAGCCAATCTGCTAGCTGCTATTGCAAATTAGAAGCGATCGTAACCGCAGTCCGCAGGAAAATCTTTTGCATAGTTGATTAATCTGAATTTTGTTGGAGCGAAATCTTGCCCCTTTTAGGGGTAACTTGTTTATAATTCATCCCTGTGCGTCCTAGAAACGTGAAACATTTTAGCCCAGCGTTATTAAAGAAGTTTACTTCGTCTGCATGCGACGCCTACTATAGAAGTCAACTGGGAAAACAGTACTTTTGTACCAGACTAAAATAACAACACTACCTCCACTGAGTAATGCTCCCTGGAAAAATAATAATTGATATCATTCGCAGGATTTCTGCTGCAGGTACCATAAGGACTTCCTAACCGACGCTCTTCTTTCTATAAATAATACGATTTCTAAATGTGCCCTGGTGATTTACTTATCATATCACAATAACAACAGGGCGAAAAGTAGCAGAATTAATTAATCACACAATACGTCGATATCGTTGATTACGGCATAGATCGACATGGGTGGGACGGATACCAGGGGTGTGCTTGTCCTAAGGAAATACTGAGCGGGCTTGTACCATAATTTTAAATTAACAGGTTGTCGCAAGATTATAAACAGCAATAAATTTGCAACAAAGATACCAATTTTTACAAAAAATATCGAAACTTTTGCCGACTTTTTTGACAAATTAAGAATTTTTCGTAAAAGCTCGCCCACGTTTTGCACTTTTCCTTATTTCTTATCTCTGATAGCAGTAGTGCTTGCACCTTATTCGGGCACAGGGGACTTGGCATTACCGTGTTCCTAACAGTATAAATTTTATTGTGGGGCAGCTGTGAGGTGAGCAATACGAAGCACGAACTTAAGAAAACGTTTTGCTGTTACTTTTACAACTGCCACCATAACATAGCGATACAACTAAAAAGTTCCCTGATCCAGCATCCATGAAGAAATATGGCACGTTTCGTTGTCGTTAGACCAGAGACATTCAAAAGTCAGCTTACATGAATTACTTCAGTTCTTTTGTCATCACTTTGGTATACACTTACATATGTAATGCCAAAGGTTGACATTGTCTTAGCAGATATAGTAAATCCGTTCACAAGGGCAAAAGGTTTCTGATTTCTGGCATGAATTATAACTTTAACTCCTGTATTAAGCTGATTCTCAAACACGCTTCGACTTGATGCATTTATCAAAAGAGTCATTCCTAAGACACAAGCAAGCAATGATTGTTTAAATAAATGTGAGGAAAACTAAGTTATCAGGAAGCGCATATATATTGGATATACATTCATATACCCATATGCAGGGAATCAATGGAGGTATGATTACTAAAATAAGTTGGAGGCTTTCTACAACCAATAATTAATGGTCACGTCTTAAAGATAAACATACGCTGCTGCGATTGTACTCAGACTCGGCCTTCCCTAGCTGCACGACCGGCCCGAGAAACAATCCAAGTGTCATACTAATTTATATTACGACTTGCCATGAAAATGATTTTGAAATCTATGCTTGTAAAATGTTACTAAACCATCAAATAGGAAACATTTTATCCTGCTAAAACAACAAACCATGAGTTTCGCCAGCAGCTACTTCGGACGCAACGTCAATCGTAACGCAATCTCCCTGATTGGGTTCGTAGTGGTAGCTTGATTGCACAAATCTGCAATTATTGCACTAATTGAGTTCGGCACTTAACCAAATATAGGCAGTTGTAAATCTATAAATTCCACTAACAGCTTCGTGTTTTGAAATTATGAAATGAAATTATTAGTAGTGATTTCTGACCTTTTGGTACAGAGAAATTCTCCCAATACGCAGGCCCACACAATTGAAGACGTGTTGACATGAGGAAAAAATGTATTGTCATTTTTTATCATCTCAGTTCTCAGAAATGTTTGCACAAACGGCATAAAGACGTCAGCAGTTCCACCCTGAAAAAATAATACCTAATAATAATAATGGTTCTTTAGACGCAATGTTATCAACCTGAAATTCTTGAGATTGTTTGGTCAATAGATCAATTTCATGTCACCGTTCGATGTACTACCAAGTTGTTGTACTACTGAAACGTAATCTAAAAAAGTACCTTTCGCACACGTAGCACTTGCCCTTAACTCTTTACTTTATATTACCAAGGGTGCACAATAATAACCGCAAGGCGTGCTCCTGGTTAGCAAAAACTATGCTCTGTTCGCTAACGACTGACCCCCTAACCGCAAATTAGTCCGTCACTTCAAAAACTCCATGCTTGCATTCTTAAGCTCGAAGCAGAAATTAAGCAAACACGCAGCATTGTTTTTTCGAGCTCGAGCGGTTGAGGGTACTCCATTCGAACAAGTACTGAATTGCTGGGAGATGGGGTCAGCCGTTAGCCAACAGAACACAGGCTTTACTCTGATAACACAGAGCGTGCCTAGTGGCGTAGCATGCATACTTCTATCACTATGCCCTCTGGATATTGCATAATTTGAACAAAGTGGCACAGAGAAAGGTTCCTTATTTAAAAACAGAATTTCTCAGCCGTCCTACCATATAACCCAGCATGCCTTCCATTTCATCAAAGGAGATATAACTTAGGGTGGCAATCATATCTTCAACTGAGAGTGTACCCGTATCTAAGAAACTTGTAGCTGGCAATGGCGGGGCATCATTTCTGCGTATTGCTCTTTCCCCTAAACAATCCAACAAAAAATTTGGTAGGGATTCAATAAGCTTAAATAGTAGGATTGCACGTTATGATCGTAACTACTAGTAACCAAAATTATTGTAGCGAGCGATTGTATATCGCTTGCCAGTTTGCATCGATTTAACCACATTAGCTACCTTTGCCTTAGATTAGCCAGGTTGTAAATACGTTAACTGATGTTCCTGACGATACAGAAAAGTGGTTACCCGAAAAGTGAACAACGCTATTTTGGATGAGAAGGAACACAGATTTTTAGAAGACTTTCGCAACTCATTTTTAGCACCTGAGGACAGCTAGCAATTCTGGTATAAGTTCTTAAACAACAATCCTTCAATTTACCAGACTTTAAGCAAACTTTTGATGGATCATGCTGTAACTGACAAATTACGTGTCCCAAATTAAATTCCATTGGTCCAATGAATCGCATAGCAACCGTTGTAAGATAGTGAGCACTGGCTGATGCGAATTCTTGCTTTTGCGCTTGTATTTCTTCCCAAGTTTGTCCTTTGGCCACTTGAATGTATCTACAACATCACAAGCAGGAATACTGACAACTATTAAGATTCGAATTTTGTGTATTATGGGCTCTTGGCTATTTGCTTATATCAGATTTTTATAATGAGGTGTACAGCCACATTGTATCTTCACTGAATTGTCGAGCCTTTCTAAGCGCTAAGATTTTAGTAAACATTTTGTCAATCATAATTGTATGCGGGCCGCGGGTAAACGCGGGAAACCCCGCGCGGCGGGGCGGCGAAGGCCGAATTTTTCTACCCGCACGGCCCGCCCGAGTCAACGCGGGCCGATTTTTTTGGCTAGTTTCTTCAGCTAATTTAGGGTTTTTCATGAATTTCAGAATTTTTATATATTCCAAGTAACAAAAAAGGTCAATGTCTCCAATTTTTAAGCAGTTCACTTCGTTTTGCCATTCGACACTTCCAACAAATAGCTGAGCGGCTGAACCCCGGTTTTAGTTATAAAATCGCTCTTCACTACAGAGTAATTAACCACAGGATGTTAGCAATTTGAGTTTGACTACTTTCTCAACTCCAAACGATTGCTACAAAACAGATATAAGTTAGTGCAACAAACAAAAGTGCACTTTCGCGTGCACTACCCCCAGCAAAGCAGCACACGGGCCCACCAATTTAATGCCTCATCCGACCGGCGGAGCAGTGACCTAAGTTTCTTGCTCAAGAAACAATGTAACGTCATTATGGCTAAGGTGGGAATCGAACCGCGGACCTTTCAATCCTCAGTTCAACGCCTCAGCCATTCGGCCACACGGTCAAAAAATGGAATTTTCATTTGGGGCATTAAAACATTTTATTAATTTAAATTTCAGTACAGGCATGTTTTGGTATCTTGGCGCACTGAAAGGAAGGGTCAGCAAATTCGCTGAAATATAGAGTTTGAAAATTTAAGTCCATTCGTTTGGTCATTTTTTCGACTTTCTCCGATCTCGCTGATTTTTACATATTTTATTGTCCAAACGGTATATTTTAACGAGTTTTTAAAAAAGTTGTAAGTCTTACGGTTATTGAGTAATTTCACCTCAGAGTTGAGATTTCATGTGTTAAACATAGGAAATTAGAAAAGTTGTCACTTTTTCACGTGCGCCAGAGAAATCTCACGAATGGCAAAATGGATCCGTTCAAGCTTTATATCATACTAATTCCATGTTTCCGAACTGTGATTTGTAGGAATCAGAATTTTAAGTTAGGTCTTTAAAAAATTTTAATGAATACAAATCACAGTTCGGAAACATGGAATTAATATGATATAAAGCTTGAACGGATCTGTTTTGCCATTCGTGAGATTTCTCTGGCGCACGTGAAAAAGTGGCAACTTTTCTAATTTCCTATGTTTAACACATGAAATCTCAAATTTGAGGTGAAATTACTCAATAACCATAAGACTTACAACTTTAATTTCACAAACTCGTTAAAATGTACCGTTTGGACAATAAAATATGTAAAAATGAGCGAGATCGGAGAAAATCGAAAAAATGACCAAAAAAATGGACCCCCCCCCTTAACTTGGCTTACAACCACTTTATGAACAGTAAATGACAGACACCCAAGGACATATCCTTCAGAATACACCAGTTTTGGTGCTCAGGTACAACCCAGCAGCAATTTCTGTGTGCGTGTACGTGATTACAGCTTAAAGGGTACCCGCGGGCCGGGTTAGGCGTGCTTGGGCCGGGGTAATGCAGGCCGCGGTCATAAAGTGGCCGGGCGCGGCCGGAAAAATCGGCCCGTATACAACTCTGCTGTCAATTGCATTGCAATTCTAAATTCCTCATTTTTTCATTTTCTTTACACATGCTAACCAATTAACCTAACACTTAAAGAAACCATTTACGTTGGTTCCCTATCAAATCGTCTAAAGTCAAAACGTCTAACGTTCATAACGTCTACCGACGAAACGTCTAACGACAAAACGTCTACTGACAAAACGTCTAAATTTTTTAAAATTGTGTGACCCGTTCAAAACGTCTAAAATCTTTTCTAAAATTTAGCTGATTTTTGATTTTTTTATGTATATGCTTGATATTTTTTAAAAAGCTTGTCAAATTTCGTTTGTATTAAGTTTTTCTTGATTTATTTCTTTATATACGTGATTTGACAGAAGTATATAATAAGTCAAAATTGGGTCATGGGATGTTTGGGTCGGTGTTTTGCTTGGGTCACCGGGTCTTATGGGTCACAAACTATGTGTGCCCTTGGGTCAGTATGCGTCAAGATTCCTAAGGGCCACTTTGGCCCAAAAATGGCCCAGTCTCCTTGAAATCGGCATGAAATTCATAATCTGGCGAAATCTAACTGGATCAAAACTTCACAGTTTTCATCTAAATTTTAATTTATTTTTTAAATCGATTGTGAAGTTCTAAAATTTTGAGAAGCAGCAAATTTTTAGAATTTAATATATTGTAACTTTTAATTTTACAATAAAACAATTAACGTAAGTTTAATTTAATATGGTTTTAAAATAAGTTTACTTTAAAATTGCAGTAAATCTGGTTTGCATTCTTTAGAAAAGATTTTAGACGTTTTGAACGGGTCACACAATTTTAAAAAATTTAGACGTTTTGTCAGTAGACGTTTTGTCGTTAGACGTTTCGTCGGTAGACGTTATGAACGTTAGACGTTTTGACTTTAGACGATTTGATAGGGAACCAACGTAAATGGTTTCTTTAAGTGTTAGGTTAATTGGTTAGCATGTGTAAAGAAAATGAAAAAATGAGGAATTTAGAATTGCAATGCAATATGCGGATAAGACAGCCAATTTTTCCTGCCGCGGCCACTTTATGACTGAGGCCCGCGTTACCTCGGCCCAAGCCTGCCTGACCTCGGACCAAGCGGGTATTTTAAGCTGTAATCACTGTCGGCACAGAAACTGCTGGGTTGTACCTGAGCACCAAAAACTGGTGTATTCTGAGGATATGTCCTTGGGTGTCTGTCATTTACTGTTCATAAAGTGGTTGTAAGCCAAGTTAAGGGGGGGGTCCATTTTTTGGTCATTTTTTCGATTTTCTCCGATCTCGCTCATTTTTACATATTTTATTGTCCAAACGGTACATTTTAACGAGGTTTGTGAAATTAAAAAGTTGTAAGTCTTATGGTTATTGAGTAATTTCACCTCAAATCTGAGATTTCATGTGTTAAACATAGGAAATTAGAAAAGTTGCACTTTTTCACGTGCGCCAGAGAAATCTCACGAATGGCAAAACAGATTTGTCTGTTCAAGCTTTATATCATATTAATTCCATGTTTCCGAACTGTGATTTGTATTCATTAAAATTTTTAAAGACCTAACCGTTCTGATTGGTTATGGAGATTAGTATGATGCCGGATATTTTCATTGTGGGAATTTTCTAAAACATGAAAAAGTACAATTTCCTATGTTAACGCATGAAATCTCAACTCTGAATTGAAATTACTCGTAACCGTAAGACTTACAACTTTTAGTAAAATTGCCGTTTTGGACAATAAAATTTAAAAATCGGCAAGTCTGAAAATCGGAAAAATTGAGCCGGTAATGGAACCAAAATTTTCAAATATCAACAAGCGAATTTGACCCTTCACTTTCAGTGCCAAGGCCAAAACGTAGAAAATTTGAAATTAGTAAAATGTTTTAATGCCCCAAATGAAAATTCCATTTTTTGACCGTGGCAATTTCAATTTGTGGGTCCACGTTCATTTTGCCAACTTGTGTTGGTCCACGTGTTGCCTGAAGCAGCAAGTCACTATGCATCCGACTCGAATAATTATAATTGTTGTGTGCTGCTGCTGAAATTGAATTACGCGAATACGCACATTGTTGTTGTTTTGTAGCTTAGTAGTCAAACTCAATTGGTTAATTACTCTGTAGTGAGCGATTTTATAACTAAAACCGGGGTCAGCCCATCTCAGCGGAAGTGTCGAAGTGAATTTCGTGGAGACCATTTTTGTGCAAGGTATAAAAATTCTGAAATTCTTGAAAAACCTAAATTGAAGAAGCCAAATCGGCCCGCGACCGGAAAGGCCGTGCGGATAAATTCGACTACTACCTGCGCGGCCCCGCGGCCGCCATACGATTGGGCAAAATTATTTGCTAAAATCGCAGCGCTTAAGGCTCATTTGGTATTGTACATAAAATCTGATATAAGCCGAAACCGTAACCCGCAAGATCTTAAATTGTCGGTATTCTAGCACATTGTAGATACCGAAGTGGCCAAAACTTGGAAAATTTTCAGCACTGTAAATTCGCATCAACCAGTACTTTACAACGGTGCGGTCATTGTTGATGAGAATTTAATTTGGACACGTAATTTGTCGAGTTGCAACATGATCCATCAAAGTTTGCTTAGGACAAGTGAAGGATTGTTGCTAGGTATACTTGGGAATTGCTAGCTCGAATTAGCTAAAAAGTGAGTTGCGAAGTCTTCTAAAATCTGTTCCTCTCATCAAAAAATAGCGTTGTTCAGGTAACCACGTCAGGAATCGATATTTACAACCTGTGGCCAAAAGGTAAAATCGATGCAAACGGCAAGCGATATACACGTGGCAATTTTTGGTTACTGTAGTTAACGTGCAGTCAACTTATTGAATCCCACCAAATTTGCACATTTTGGGTGTTTAGGGAAAAGTGAACAAAAAATTGATGCCCCTGTAGATACAGTACACTTACAGTTATTGCCACCCTAAGTGCAATATCTCTGATAATGGGAAGACATGCTGGAACGACGAAGAGATTCTGTTTTTAAATAGGGAACCTTCTCTCTATTGCCACTTTAAGTCCACGACCATAATGGGAAACATGCACATCTTGCCACTAGGCCTCGTGATATCCATTAAAGCCGTGTTCTTGTTGGTAACATCTCCCAGCAGACTTCGTAAGTCGAGCTCGAAGACGCGTATTTGCCCCTGCTTCATACTCTGAAACATGGGACACGACAATGAAATTTTGCGGTTAGAAGTAACAGGCATAGTTGTGTGCACCCATATTGAAAAGCAAATTAGCCACGACGAGGTACGTTGAATTTTTCGAAATTGATCTATTGACCAGAACAATCTCAAATTTTCAGGTTGATAACATTGCACCATTGTGTGTGCTTTCAGGGTGGAACACGACATTTCTGAGAACTGAGATAAAAAATGATATTTGTCATGTCAACACGTCTCCAATTGTGGGCCTGTTGGAGAATTTCTGCCAAATCGCTACTAATGAGCTTTGGAGCCGCCATTTTCAAAACGTAGAAATTTAGTGGAATTTATGGAATTTGGCTACTTATATTTGGTTAAGTGCCGGAAAATTGAATACGAAGAATTGCAATTTATGCAATCAAGCTACCATGACAATCGAAATTGCCTGACATTTAACAACAGAGATAAATGTTTCCTATTTGACGGACAATGTAGCATTTTACAAGCATAGATTTCAAAATCTTGCGCTCAAATCGTAATATAAATTAGTGACACTTGGGTGTTTCTCGAATCCAGCTCCGTCTGAAGTATCCTGCGGCAAAATATGTTTGTCTTTAAGACGTGACCATTATTGGTTGTAGAAACGCATTGATTCCACCGTAATAGTATATGAATGTATATCCAATATATGCGCTTCCTGATAACTTTAGTTTTCCTCGCATTTATTTAAACAATCATTGCTTGCTATTCAAATAACGATAGAGCATCAGAAGTCGAAAACGTGTTTTGGAAATCAGCAATACAGGAGTTCTCAATTCATGCCAGAAATTTGTACCCGTAATCAATTGTGTGATTAATTAATTCTGCCGCCCACTGTTGATATTGTGATATGACACCGAAATTTATTTAGAAATCGTAATTGAAAACATTAGAGCCTGCAACGAAATGATATCAATTTCAGAATTTTGGTGGAGAATGTGGCTAATTTTCTCCCACTGTTTCCCAGTTGACTTCACAAAGTAGGCGTCGCATGCGAACGAGCGCTTTAACGCTGAAAAATGACAATTATAAGCAAGTTACCTAAAAGGGGAAAAGTTTTGCTTCAACGAATTTCAGATTAATCAACTATGCAAACCACCCAAATCTGCGAACTTGCAATGAAAAATTGGCTGTGACTCAACTCCTAAGAATATTTTATGGAGCTGCTTCAACTAAATTTGGCGAAATCCTGTGAATCGGGTAGGCACCCCAACGCCCTTTAAGTGGGTTCTTAGGATAATGAAAATGTCTCGACTAATACAAATGTATTAATTGTCGGTGACGATTCATGTTATGCTTAGACCTGAACTTCAGTATAAAACTTATCTTGATGCATTTGAGAGGCGTCAGTCCCACCCGGATGAGCTTTTGTAACCTGCCAGTAGAAACCACGAAGAGTCACTGGGTCAGTCAATACAAAAACCTAGGTGACTTATCTTCATCTGTTAGGATTTCAGCTAGTAGAAGTATACGTACAGTTTACACTAAATAGCTGTCCACATGCCCTTGAAAATGGGCTTCCACGACGCGCAGACCTGGAATCTCACCCCCTCCCCTATGGGCCCTAGCCCCAGAATGGGAGCTTTTGCGTTTCTTGGGGCTAAAACGGGGTTTTCTGCGGCCTTCGGCTGCCGGGTTCCCCCCAACTTTCGCTTCCCGCATATGTTTCGATTGGCGCAATAAAATTGAAATTTCTTTTGGATCAGCAGCTGACAAAGCACTCACCTCCTTACGCTAATTCGCAGTAAATCTCTGCCTTGTTTAGCTCAAACTTGATTTGGTAGACTAAGTTCACAAGACTGCTACATCAGCATACTTGATGCATTTACACAATATCATAAAGCACTTCCTCACAAAAAAGCAACGTTAAAACGATCGTAAAATAGTGTAAAAAGAAAGTTATTGTCTGTACTGGTGCTTCATGACTAATAAAAGAGACTCGAATAACTAGTTGCAGGTTCACAATCGGTAGTGTATGCCTACCGCTCCTCCTCGTGCCTATCTAATAGAAACCTAATTAAAATTAGCAGAATTCAACACGATACTTTTAATCTTGGAAATTACATCAAAATATAGAACAACATTTTCATGAAAACACATCAGAAATTAACCTCAACAAATATTCAAATCCCAACTACAAAACTGTACCACAACGATACAAAGTCTCAGCTGCCGTGATAATAGTGAGGATTCACTCACCCAACCAACCTTACTAACTGAACTACGACACACTAACTGATCCCAGCTTGTACTGTAAAGAGACTCCATCTTGAAAACCATCAAAGTAGCTAATTTTTGAATTTTTTATCATCATTTTTGAAATAATTTGGGAAATTAACACTGTTTCTAACGAATATTTCACAATAGTTATGTCTTGTGGAATTCATTTGGATTAGATATATCAAAGCCTAGAGCACAGAGCAATCTGATTTCAGCTTTCATAGTTAAAATATTAGTTTTTTAGTTGGAAATGTTGTCTCTGGATTGATATAGAG
>JASAND010014436.1:0-15017 GCA_030248195.1 Trissonchulus latispiculum
CACGGACACCGCTACGTGATCTCTTCATCGACGCCTTCTCCAAATACGTGGTTGCAGTACCAGTACGGACAGCTACTGCCCTCTGTAACAGCCTTCGTGTTTGTGGAACACGTCCTCCTCAAATTCGGAGCGCCCCGGAAACTGGTCAGTGATCAGGGCACGCAGTTCGTCTCTGCCCTGAACAAGGCCATCTGTAAATTGGCGGACATCAAGAAGATTGAAACCACAAAGTACAACCCCTCGAGCAATGGCCAGATCGAACGATGGCACCGAACTCTGAAGCATATGCTCAGAACCGCCGTCGAACAACACCTGGATTGGGATCGAATGATCCCCTACTGCGTGTTCGCCTACAACACGAGCGTCCATGCTTCAACTGCCGAAACGCCTTTCTATCTGGCCCATGGATGGGATCCCACCCTGCCGAACAGCTATAAGCTGCTGACCGAGTCGGAAGTCCACCGAATTCCAGATTATGTTGCCCAGGTCTCAGAAGGCCTCAGGAAAGCTTGGCAGTACGCCAGAGACCACATTCACGTGGCCCAGATCTCCCAAGAACGGAACTACAATAAGGGAGTCAGACAGATCGCCTTCATGCCTGGAGACCTGGTCATGGTCAAGATCCCGCAGAGACCCGGAAAAGAGGGAATTAGCCATAAACTGTTGCCTCTCTATGGTGGACCCTACAGAATCATCAGCGTGAGACCCCCTGTGGCTCACATCCGGCTCGTTCATTCCAGGAAAAGCCAAATCCATGTCGTCAATTTCCGGCGACTGAAGCCAATCCAGGCCCCCCACGTCCTTCCGCTGTCCCCAGAAGACCAGCTACAGCCTGAAGGCGCTGATCCTAATCTGGTAGAAGACGCCCCCTCAGACGAGGATGTTCTGTCCAATGCCCCCACTCACGGGTCTGCACCGGACGAAGAAGAAGCCCCCGCTGAGAGACCTCGTTCGCCGGATATCCGCAAGCCCTTAGATCAATACAGTGATCTAGAAGCCGATTCCGAGCCGGAACTGATAGCCGAGGCCCCTGTGATCCTCAACTGGGTCCCCATCAACAATGATTGGCTGGACTACCAATCCCAGAGACTCGGAGATGATACCATCCGAGAGAACCCCCACCTGCAAGATTGGGGAGGCGACAACGTCCTGACCTACCCCACCGTAGTATTGGATGTCAATCCTGACGGGAACTGTTTCTACCGCGTCATTTCCATTGCCCTCTATGGCATTGAGGACAATCACGCCCGTGTCCGATGGCTCATGCAGAGCTATCTTGAAAATCACCCCGCGGCCTCGGACGCCCTCAGCAGATATTACGGAAAGCCCTATCCCATGACCGACCTGACTACGGACAGAAAATGGGCCACCGACAACGAGTTGCTAGTGGCGGCAGCGACTCTAAACACCCCCATCTTTGTCTACACCAATCCTAAGAACAATCATTGGACGTGGACAGCCTACAACCCCCACACCCTGAGTTCGAACCTGATCCTGATCCCCCGAAGGATCTACATTTGGCACGTCAACAGCAACCATTACATGATGGTCCTGGATATTGAGAAAGGCCGCATGGTGCCTTTCTATACCACACAACCCACGATCATTCGCTCGTGGTCAGCCGCCCTCAGACCGGTTCATCGACGGTCTGCCAGATTGGCCTCTAAGGCCAAATAAGATGTGTGGTCTATTATTTAACATCATGGGCTGCATCTATCTGTAGAAGCGGCCCGGGAGCAGTTACATGAGTGGCACGGGTTCATACTTTGTTCTGCGTTTTACACATTATGGTTCTATCTCCTAAACACGAGCTTACACTTTTATACTTGTTTGATTACACTTTTGTATTAACCTGTTTAGTCTGAGCTGTTTCTGTACAAGTAGTACTGACCTCGGCATAAAATCGCCGATGGTCCCAGTAAAACGAGCACTAGTAACCTAAAACACGATTTACTAAAAATTAACCATAAATCTAACCTAATATCTTTAATTAACCAAAAAGGGGTATCAAAATTACTTGAAAACTACGCCACCAGCTGCTCCCGAAGGATAACAAAGAAAAATACAAAAAAAATGTGTGTGTTGTGAATTGTATATACCATTATTTGTCTGGTTCTGTTATGTTGAATGGCAATTGTAATAATAGGATAAATGACGAAAAAATAATTGTAATGCCAGAATTGCCTAGGGGATAAGTGTCCCCCCGTTTCACATAGGTAGGATTGTATAGAATGAGTGTGGTTCCCCACCGTGTCAGTATTGTACCATGGAATGTACTTTTTGCTATTTTAGCTTGTTTTTGTATAGTATAACTTAGACTCGCGTATTGAGCGATCTAAATATGTCCGTTTACATTGTTTCAGCTATGGGAGACCTGCCCCCAGATCCCGCTCCAGAGGTGCCACCACCGCCGGGTGATGTGCACTTCTTCACCCTGGACATCCTCAGGCAGTTAGGCCTTTTCCGACTGCCATATACGCCCCCCAACTCCGAGCCCATCCTCTATTTCCGCAGTACGGCGGATGATTACTCTGCGGAATTGTCCAATTTCGCCCCCCATCCGGCTCACATGGATGAGAAAGGAAAACTGGTGGATCAGCCCATCATTTTCCTGAAACAGAAGGGTGCGACGGTGGAGCACCTCTACCACTCCACCCTGATCCACCTCTATGGGAACCCCGGTGCGGGCCGTTCCCTGCTCAAAATTGGCCATCCTCGGGACGTCAAGGCCGAGGCCATGAAAATCAAGCAGAAGACGCCTCCCCGCGACTTGCTGCCTTACCCTTCCTCCCTCCAGCTCCTCAAGACCCTGGTCATGGGAGCCGTGGTCCACGCCAAATTCCAGATGCCCCACTTCAAGGCCGCCCTGCTGGCCACTGGGTCCCAGCCTCTGGTGGAGGCCACCACCGACACCTTCTGGGGCATTGGAATGGACCTCCTCCGCATCCGCTGCCTCGGGTCCCGCAGTTCCAAAGCAGACGTGGACGCCTGCACCATGAACTTTGGGCGAACCGCCCATGCAGCCAACCTGCTGGGCCAGATTCTGGAGTATTACCGATCCTACCTGGCCGACCCTGATGGCTTCTACCCCACTCCGCGGGTCCTGGTCATCGGTGGACTGTCCCTGGCAGATGAGGGGCTCAAGGAAGCCATCCGCGAGCACACCGGCGACCCCGGTACCCTCTTCCTGCCCATTCTGAAGGCCACTCCCGTGCGATGTTTGAGAGTCGGCCTAGCCTGCCGCTCTCCCCTGCTGACCCGGATCTACACTCTGCCGGAGTTGGATCTCGGTCAGGGCGCCGAGCCCAAGCAGCTGTTCCAGGCTGAAATGCAGAAGGTGGACAAGGAACTGAGCCACCGACCGCCCTACTCTGACCCCTATCCGACGTTCAAGGCCTTCCCCACCATTGTTCTGACCCCGAATGAGGCCGAGCCTGTGCAGTATCTGAAGGAACAGCCGGCCAGAGCAGCCCTGATCTGGAGCTGCTACGCCATCCGAAATGATGGCCTGCATTTCTTCCCGCAGGACCCGATCCCAATCCGGTCCTGTGAGGCGAGTCCAATTCCCCTGTCGACCCTGGAACGGGTCAAGGAAGGCCTGAACAACCCCCCGATTCGGCCCACATCCAGCGAAGAATACAAGGCGAAGCGGCCCCAGAAGCCGTCTCCTGTCTTCGCCAAGAAGTTTAACCCTGCGCCCCCGAAACAGCCTGCTCGGGCTCAGGCCAACCGGCCTCCGGCGAAGCGGCCTTCGCCTACCTCTACCCTACCTTCCCTATTCAATCTGTCCCTTCATGAGCCCCCCAGAGGGCATTATTTCCAACCGGGCCCGTCCAGGCCCAACCGCCCACAGCCAGGACCTTCCCGGCCCAACAACAACAAAACAGGTCCTCCCAGAAAGAAGTCCAGATGGAACTGAACCTGGACCATTGCTGACTGTAACTGTATTTTGCTAACTGTCTGTATAGTATGAACTGTATTGTTTGCTGTGTTTTTAGGAAAACAGTGCATTTTCGGTTGGGAAGGGGAAATATCCTAAAACTATCCGTTTTTATCGCAACTTCAAAACTGTCTTTTCAGTAATTCCGGGTGTTTTCAGATTTCGTACGAGAGCTCTTGCTCACTCTAGTGCTGTTAGGCACAATTTGAGTCTTATACAGACGAATCTCTCCTACACGTTCCCCCTTGAGCAGTTCCACGCGCATTGAGCTAAGAACTAACCAATTTTCGGCCAATTTCAGCACAATTTCTTATGTTCACCCTATTTCAGAATCCGATGGATCCGTATTCCAAGAAATTTTCCGGCCCTGTTGTGGACACAGCGCCGACGCCCAGAGAGCGCCAAGGAACCGCCGCTCGACAGCCAGCCACTGCCAACCTGGCAGCACGGCTCACTCAACCTCCGAGACAAGTTCCCGAGGCCGACAACCGGGACGTGGAGACCATCGTCCGGAACCTCCGCGAGGTTCGGATGGCTGCCATGGCTCCAGCTCCATCTGACCGGCCCTGTCAGGCCCCGGAGGCGCCTGCCCGGCCTGTGAACTCAATCCTGCAGAACCTGCGCGAGGTTCAAGCTGCTGCCCGGCAGATCGAAGCCGTGGAGCAACACCGCGCCCAGCTAGCCAGAGCGCGAGAAAATCGGGCCAACGAGGCCCGCGGCCAATTGCTCCGACCACAAGCGGTCCGTGCTCACCAGCCAGCCGCCGTTAATCAGCCGACGGGCCGCCCTGCGGACCCTCGGCAACCGCCTAACCTGCCGCGCCGTAACCCTCTCCTGGATGAATCTGAAATCCCAGAAGAGGATGAAATTCCGCCGACCTTTGTCCCCCTGCACCTGGGCTCCCCGGTCCCCTTCAGTCGGGTCCAACAGGCCTGCCGGGATTGGGGAATCCCATCTTTCGGAAGTCCAGCTCCGTCGCCCGCCCCTCATCGGGCACCAGTTCCCCGGAACCTTCCAGCGCCGGTTCCCCGGTATCCACAGCCAGGTCCTGCGCCCGCTCCCAGGCCGGACCTGAACCCTCCGCCATCTACGTGGCGGCGCACCCGCGCCAGCCCGCGAGAAGACCAGCAGCCGCGCCACGGATCACACTTCCTGGCGTCCGCTTTCACTCGACCTGCCGCTGCCCAGCCCGCTCGCCGGCAACCAGCCGCCGATTCCGAGGCTGCCGCAGCCGATTCATCAGATCCGGCCGGTGACTCTCGTCACTGGATTCGCCTTTACAGCAATCCGAATACCCACCCTGGACATGTGCCTGAAAATTATGGGGATGCTGCCAGCATCCTGCGGGAAATGCCGGCCCAGGATCCCTATCCGTTGGGCTATTTCTACGGCCCTCTCCCACACCCTGACTGCGCCGAAGCAATTGCCCTCCGGCATTTGCAAATTGAAAATGAAAATGCTTGTCCCCACGACCCCCGATTTCCCCTCCAGGTCCATATCAATTCTGAGTTCCGCCAATATGTGCTCAAGTCGTTTCCCGGCTGGTCAACCCCCGGCGACAAGGCACAATTCATCGGCCCATTGGAGGAGATGCGGAAAAATATCCTCCGCCTCCTGGACAATCCTTCCTTCAAAGCGGCGGACCGCTTTCCCATGGACCATCCCTACGGCCCCGTCCCCAATTACTACACCAGGAACCAACGCCTGGCCAATATTCCGCCCCCCAAGTACACAACCACCCCTTTAAACTCGGGTAGGTTAGGAAGTGAGGGAAACGCGGCTTCCACCAGCCAGGGAGGAGCCACCTCTCACCGCTATGGGCCAACTGAAGAGGCCCGCCCACTTCACTCGCCCCCTCGCCAGCGCTCATTTTTCGGCACGACGCACCTCCCCTCAGACTATTTCATCGCCTCAGGGAGCCCATACGCTCCCGCTCCCCCCGAGCAGTCCTCCCCCGACGAGGAGAGTGATGACGACAATAACCCCTGGGGTTAAATTTTTTGAAAATGCACTGTAACTGAACTGAACTGTACAGTACTGTACTGTGGGTACTGCTGTGAACTGCAGCAACTGTTTTCGCAATAAAAAATAAAAATACAAAAAAATCCATATTCCAAAAATCCAAAAAAATCTATATTCCAAAAAATACAAAAAAATCTGCTGCCATTTTTGTCTGCCTTTCTGCGTGCTTTTGCACAACCATTGTTGTTTGTTTGTTTGTTTGTTTGTTTGCCGCCCCTATTGGGCTTGTACTGAACTGTAAAGGTTTTTGAATCACTGTCTGAATCGTGTCTGTCTTGCCTTTTTTAGGTTATACTGTTTGTCTGTATTGTTGTACTGTTATCTGGTTGCCGTTCGAAGCATCCGAGTTGAATGGAACTTAGTTTCGAGTTTACACGTTTAGAATGACTTTATCAAAAGGCATCGAAAAACAAACTCTCTGGCCAGAAAGTTCTGTGACCCTGTATAGCTGATTGAACCTGCTTTGTTCTGTTTTGTTTTCTTTTGTTTGTAACTATGCCTGTTACTGTACTGTGAAGCTGAGCCCTCAGCGGCTACCAGATGTTGTTATGTGGGCTGTTTGAGAAAGGTGAGATGTTAAAAGCTGAAAACTAAAATGTAGGCAAGAGAAGCCAAGGCCCAACTGTTAGAAGTATACCGTAACTGTGTATCTGTGCTGTCTGTATTGATCCGTTTGGAAAACAGCAGTGTTATTATGTTGTCGCCAAGAGCGAGATTTTGTGCCCAAAAGCGGGTGAACGCAGTATTTCGATTCCAAAAAGTATTCAGTAATTCCAGTCGGTAATAGAAGCTGTGTTGAGAAGATAGAAAGGGCGCAAAAAATAGCCCGGAGCATTTTGCAGAATGTAATCATTATCTTGTTGTTGTTATTAATTGAATCTGTTGAACGAAAAGAACAGTGAAACGGAAATAGTAAATGACTGGAACTTTCAATTATTGCTAGTACAGGCAAGAAATCCCCTTCGGGAGCTAGAGCTCCAATCGGTGCCTCGATCGTATTGAGATCAGGCAAATGCACAGTACCGCGGTCGTATTGAGACCCTCTACTGGTTTCAGGTTCAACGAGCAATCATTTGCAGGTTTCCCATCGCAGAAAGAGTAAGACGATGGAAGGAAGGGAAGTTAGGAAATCCCATCGCAGAGCGAGTAAGACGATGGATGACTCTTAGGAAACCCCATCGCAGAGCGAGTAAGACGATGGATGAAACGTTTAGAATTCCCATCGCAGAGCGGGTAAGACGATGGATGAAGCGTTAGAATGCCCATCGCAGGAAGTAAGACGATGGAAGAAAAGAAAGAAAGAAAGCTGAAATATTAAGTGTAAGCTATGAGCTGAGATTAGTATTTAGTTATTAATGGGCATCAGTTAGGAGGCTGCTCACGTATTGAGTGACTGCCATTAGGAACTAGGAACACCCTCGAAGAATTGGGTGTAAGGGTCACATTGTTCAGTATACGGAAACCATAGGGATACACATGAAGACCCCCAGAGAGAGAGTGTTAACGCAACTAGGTCAGAGACTCTGTTCCAAGCCCCCCTTGTGGGCCATGAGATCGCACTGTGTATGATTGTGGAAGGGATGGGAAGTTTTCAATCTTTCTACGCTTCCCCCCCTAGTCGAAATATTACCCCTTTTTACTTGGTGAGGCTGTAATGAAATTACTGTTTCTGTTACTGTAATTGTTGTTTTATTCAGTAAAAAGGCATTTCGCGTTCTTACAGCCTCACCTAGCAACTAGGAATAGGGTACTAATAACCAGCGTAAGATGGCCTAAGTAAAGAATAATTTAGGCCCTACCCGGAAATCTGCCAAAAAGGCTAGTCTAGAAAGTTATTAATTGGTTCTATTAATTGGTTCTGTTGAAGATCTCATGGCCAATCCAGTAACCTATGCAAGGTAATTGTATAAAGAATCAAGTGTTAATTGCCACTGTCAATTGTAACCTATATCTGCACTGTCTGTCTGTCAGAACTGCCAGAATTGCCTTAAAATCTTACTAATCTGGCTAATTATCAGGGCTTAATTAAGGGTTTCAACTGTGTTCCCGCGGCCGTATTGAGGCCCTCGAACTACACTAATTAGTGAACTTATTAGTTGTTAGAACTGTCTAAAATATGCATGATTACCTAATCTATCTCAACTCTTAGTGCAAGGATTCGAACCTTTGACCTTTTGTCCCTTTTATACGTGTGCGGGACGGCCGTATTGAGGCCTCCCACATCTATTAAACCCCTATTACGTCAGTCTTGTGCAAGGGCGGTCGTATTTGAGACCCCCTTTAGTTCCCCTGTCTTTGTTCTTCTTCCGTCAGCGTTGCGCAATGGCCAATTACGGCCTAAAATCCCCTTAAATAACAAGAAAAACACATCATTATTTACTTATAGGATAAAAAAAGAAATTACTTGTCTTTTTACGAAAAAAAAGAAAGTAGTAATTTTAATCATTAGTTTTATCTTTTAGGGTCTTTTTCGTGGTCACTACTCAGCACAAATATAGGTAGGTAATACGAATATATACATACATTATACAGTTATATACAGCGATAATAATAGGTATATAGGTAACTTATAATGCTAAGTAATTATTAGTAGTTTTAGTTTCTATTCGTTTTAAACTAGGTACCTACGACTTACGTAATTTGTTTTGCTCTTTTAGTTTTCGTGGGTCCTTGATGGACCCAACAGGTGAGGCCCCTTTGCTTTCTACTAAGCAAAGGGAGCCCTTTGTCTTGGCCGCTGGAGGACCAAGTTCTTGAAAAGATTGGAGTTTCTGTTTACTCCAGATTTATGGGCCCCAGCAGAGACCCCTAAAACTTGATACTTAAAATCCGGCCTTTGGCCTCCTTTCTGTCTGAATTAGGGGTCATCTGTTCCCATAAATTTGGGGGGTCCTCCAGCCGCCAGACGCGCCTGTGGGCTACCGTAGGTCACGACTCGGTAGCCCAATAACAAAAGCGTGATCATTCAAGCCATCCAATCAGAAGCTAGAAAGCTTAAGGCCAACCCCCTACTGGGGTCTCAACTGCAACTGCAAAATCTGTGTGAAATAGTGAAAATGTGTGAAATATGCCTCAGTTAGTACCAGGTAGTCTATAGTCGGTAATAATCAGTAATAGTTGGTAGTATGTAATAGTATCCTGTTTAAGTGGCCAGATTTGGGCCTTAATTCAGTATTAATCGTCAGTTATAACAAATAGGTTACTCCTCGTATACTGGGTAATACGTAGTACATAGATTAGGTCAGTTTAGTTGTAGTTAAGGTCTGTAGCAAATGCTGAGTAGTGCCTACGTGACTCCATGCCCGTGAGAGGCTCGACCAGAGCCTCATTTGCATATTTAGCCAAGTAGGCCGGAACGGCCCAAGCTTGGCCCTCTTCATTCATGTGATCTTCAAAAAACGTCAGTTAGGCGAAATTGAGTTTATGCGTCTCTTGCTGATTGAGTTTATGTGTCTCCCCCTTTTATCCTTAAATTGGTGTGTCTCTCACCCACGTCTCGCACCCACACAGAGGGCGGCAAACAGTTACTGTTAAGGCTAAAGAAATAAATTTACGATTGTCTTTGAAATACCAAAATTTTTGCCTATGTTGTAACACCAACTTTTTCTTTGCCCCCCAACATTCCTGATGAAATGAGATGCTTAAAAACAGAAATTTTAGGCTTAGCTTAAATATGTACTTTTGTTATCTTGTTCAGTTGTTTTCATAATGGAATCGCCTTTATTTCTTTTATGTAATCCAACATTCTTTTGTGATGAAACAAGAAGATTAAAAATAGAAATACCATTTTAGCGTTCAGGTCCGCGTTTCTATAAAATTTGCAGCCTATTCTTATTTGAAGTGAAGGCCAAAGACTCATATAATAAAGAATTATCTCTTTATAACGAATAGCAAAACGGGGGATTCTTGTGCTATCACTGCATAGGTGTTCTCTAACACATATATAGGCACTGTAGCCGTGCAACCTCAACCGTATAGGTTTCATTGCATTTGTAGTGTAGTGGTATATCTATTGGTTTCTCAAACAGTATGGTGCATGGGTTCGAAACCGGGTGCAGAGGATTTTTTGAAATATCTAAAATTTGATGACAAGATTAACAAGTTCAGAGCTCTCTGGAATCAAATAATTATTACTACGGTTTTAACTTCCAATAATTCTTTGTTTTTGTCGGCGACAATAATTAAGCTCATTTCTTCCGTGTGTTCCATAATGGAATCGGCTTTATTTCTTTTATGTACTCCAACATTCTTTTGTGATGAAATGAGAAGATTAAAAATAGAAATACCATTTTAGCGTTCAGGTCCGCGTTTCTATAAAATTTGCAGCCTATTCTTATTTGAAGTGAAGGCCAAAGACTCTTACAATAAAGAATTATCTCTTTATAACGAATAGCAAAACGGGGGATTCTTGTGCTATCACTACATAGGTGTTGTCTAACACATATATAGGCACTGTAGCCGTGAAACCTCAACCGTATAGGTTTCATTGCATTTGTAGTGTAGTGGTATATCTATTGGTCTCTCAAACAGTATAGTGCATGGGTTCGAAACCGGGTGCAGAGGATTTTTTGAAATATCTAAAATTTGATGACAAGATTAACAAGTTCAGAGCTCACTGGAATCAAATAATTATTACTACTGTTTTAACTTCCAATAATTCTTTGTTTTTGTCGGCGACAATAATTAAGCTCATTTCTTCCGTGTGTTCAGATGGCACTGGAATTTTAAAAATAGAAATACCATTTTAGCGTTCAGGTCCGCGTTTCTATAAAATTTGCAGCCTATTCTTATTTGAAGTGAAGGCCAAAGACTCAAACAATAAAGAATTATCTCTTTATAACGAATAGCAAAACGGGGGATTCTTGTGCTATCATTACATAGGTGTTCTCTAACACATATATAGGCACTGTAGCCGTGAAACCTCAACCGTATAGGTTTCATTGCATTTGTAGTGTAGTGGTATATCTATTGGTCTCTCAAACAGTATGGTGCATGGGTTCGAAACCGGGTGCAGAGGATTTTTTGAAATATCTAAAATTTGATGACAAGATTAACAAGTTCAGAGCTCACTGGAATCAAATAATTATTACTACTGTTTTAACTTCCAATAATTCTTTGTTTTTGTCGGCGACAATAATTAAGCTCATTTCTTCCGTGTGTTCAGATGACACTGGAATTAACTGTTTTTCCCTACTATTTTTGGCGAAAAAGCCTTAATTATAAACTAAAAGTTATTTCCTTTGTCGGTCACAAAAGACCAAAATAGAAAAGATTAACCCATTTCTCATTTTAAGTTGAGTGAGATAATGAAAAAACTAGAACATTCGTATTAATTGTATTGTGTAGTCTTTTATTTCTATTTACAATTTTTTTGTGAACTCCTTTAGCTAAGCGATGGCTTTTTCCGTCGCCAAAGTTTCCAATCTTCATAATGTAATCAATCACCAATATAGGTGTGTTAGGGGTAGGGGGGTGGGGGGCATAGGTGTAAGGTGGGGGGGGGTTGGGGGGGGGTAGCCCCCCCAAGCCTTTTTTCAACCCTCCCCCAAAACGTTTTGGGGGGGACGTCCCCGCCCAAGTGAGGGGGGGGGTAGTCGCGCCGAAGGCGCGAAAAACGGCCAAAATCGGGTATTTTTAGGGTAAATTTTAAAAAAATTTTCAAAAATGTCGAAATTTTTGGCTTGAACTGTTTATTATTATGAGAAATACACGTTTTTAACTATTATGGATCTTATGACTCAATATTGACCTTATTTTGGACTTGGAAACATGTTGGCAATCAAGTTTTTGAGTTTAAAACCACTGTCTAATGTTAAAATTACTTTATGGTTAGATGTTTTTCATCATTAGAAACGGCTGAAAATGCGATTTTTGGCATAAAAAATGAAACATTTTTTGGGGGAGGGTGGGGGGGGGGTCCTGGGGGGGTCGCCAGAGGGGGGCCCCCCAGAAAATGTTGGGGGGGAGCCTCCCCCACCCCAAATCTCCGTTACACCTATGGTGGGGGGTGAACCCCTTCCCCCAAATGGAGGGGTCGCCAACCACCCCCTAAAAGTTTTTTCCTATCCCTCCCCCAAATCGATTTTTTCAGACCCCTCCCCCTAAAAATTTTCAAACCCCTACCTAGATTTTTGAAAATTTTTAGCTAAAAATTCGAAATTTTTCCAAAAAATTCCAAAAATTAGCGAAAAATTGCTAGAATTCGCTTAGTTAAGCTAAAAATCGTTAAAAATAGCTGTAAATTGAGAAAATTTTTCAATTTTTTAATCAAAAACTGACTTTTTTCGAATTTTTTCGCCGACCCCCCCCCTAGAAAATTTTTCTTACCCCTCCCCCCAAATTGACTTTTTGCGACCCCCCTCCCCCTTTTTTCGCCAAACCCCGAACCCCCTACTTTTTACTGAACCCCCACCCCCACTTTTTCCTCCAGCCACACCTACGATCACCACCTATTTCGCGACCCCTCCATTTGGCACACGAAAACTTTTCCTGGAAAAAATCGGAGAAAAACGGAATAATAGTGCCAACGACAAATTTTTTCCCAATATTTTCACGATTTTTTCCGGATACCTGAAAAAATCGGAAAAAATCCGAATAAATTATGGGTGTGTCAGCTTTAACTCCACAACAAGTGCAGAGAGTTTCCGGAAAGTTGTGATTTGTCTCGAAATATTTTTCAACTTTCGAGACATTTTGTCTCGAAAGATTTTCAACTTTCGAGACTTTTTGAAAATCTTTTGAGACATTTCCCAAATCTTTCTAGATTTGGTAAAAACGCATTCCGAGACAAATGAAAATATTTCGAGACAAATGAAAATATTTTGAGACTTTTAAAAATATTTCTAGACTTTTGAAAATATTTCGAGTAAATGGCAAGAAATAAGTCTCGAAAGATTAAAATGTCTAGAAACATTGTCTAGAAACATGAAAATGTGTCGAAATATGAACAATGTCTAGAAAGATTGACTAGAAACAAAAATGTCTCGAAACGTGTAAAATGTCTAGAAGCATTGTCTACAGATAATCAAAATGTCTGGAAACAGGACTTTTTCTAAAATTTGTTTAATTAAATATCCTGTAGACTTTCACGACAAAGAGCTGGGGTCGGGCGGGGGAAGGGGACTGTTGCTGCTTGTCCAGATAAAGCCACCAAAACGTAAAACTTTACTGTCGAAAAATATGCTATTTAATATAATTTGTTTACATGCTATTTATAGTTTGTTTGCTATTGAGCATAGGGGGACTGAAAACCACCAAAAACGACCAGTATTGGTGGGACCTCCTCAGATTTTCAGATTACGCTGCTCATCTGCTACAATGTTTGGACAAAAAGTGGGAAAATGGCAAAACTGCAACATTTGGTGTTTCTGGCAATTTTGGTGGCCCTCCCTTGTTGGAGCCGAACCCCTCCCCCCCAAGTTTTCCACTCACCCCTATGGTTGGGGTGGGGGGGTTCTACAGCCCCCTAAAGTCTCCATGTTTTACACTTTTTGGCCAGTTTCCAGAAATATTATCAACTTTCGTGAAATACTTTAAACTTTCGAGAAATATTTTCAACTTTCGAGAAATATTTTCAACTTTTCAGAAACATTGGCCCTATTTCTTTAATGATTTAATGGATTAGATTAAAATTAAACCGCATTAAAGAAATAGCACCTCGGATTAAACGGATTAAAATGTAATCCAGCTAGTTAAACGAGTTAAACGGATTAAATTGAATCCTATTTCTTTAATACAACTAGGATTAAAATTTTAATCTAATCCTGTTTCTTTATTCACGCTTCGGATTAGAAACTCAACGAGTTAATTTTAATCCGACCTGCTTAATTCCTGTTTCTTTAAAGATTAATTTTAGTCCGTTTAATCCTGAGCCTGCATTTTCAACAAACTTTTAATCCTCGTGCAGCTACGCGGATTAAACGGGTTAAAAGTTGGCGGATTAAAGTTTTTAATCTCTGTTTGTTTAATGACGGATTAAATGGACTAAAATCAACTTGTTTAATCCACGGATTAAAAAATGGCCGGATTAAACGAGTTAATTTTAATCTGTTTAATCCGTTTAATACAGAATCAAAGAAATAGCAATTAAAATTTTAATCCGGCTGATTTTTACTCTGTTTAATCCGACCATTTTAATCTTTAAAGAAATAGGCCCATTGAAAGTTGTTTCGAAATATTTCAAGACATTTTTCACTTTCGAGACATCGCTGAAAGCTTTCAAGTCGTGTTCCAACCTTCGAGACATCGTGCAAACTTTCGAGTCCTTTTCCAGCTGTCGACTGAGGCTACATGGTTAAATATCCTCATTTTTAGGTTGCCCGTTTTGCTGCGGCACCGCCGCTTTCACATATAGCCAAGTTGCTTACAATTAATTAATAGCAAGCTTTATGTATTATTATTATTTACGTTATTATGTATTTAAATTTAAATTAAACTCGATGCGCTGGACATATGTGACTAAATTTTGTGTAAAAATGAGCAGAATCAGTTCCCATAAAGTTTTTCGTGGTGGACCCCCTTATTTTAATCGAAAAATTAAATTGGTCTTAAGAACTAGTGTTAATACTAAGTTATAAATTGTTGTATAAATGAAGAATGTTTGACGAAGGTCAATAATATCACAACCGTAGCCAATTTTTTACAGAATAGTCAAATCTCAATGTGCAATGGACCTTACGCGAAAACCATTGATTTTACGTACATGTAATGTAGTTGTAGCGTAAATATGCTAACTAAGCTGCTAATTACAGAAGCTAGCATCTCTGAAACCTTCGTGACTGTTACAGCAGACACGTTTATGGTTTATTGCATCAACTATGTCTGAGCGAACAACGATTTTTCAACCTGCTCTTGTCTAAAAAGTTGTTTGCATTAATTTTCCTGCGGCTTTATATGGCGTACACAAATGAGGCCACTTTCCTCCTTCAGCTGTTTTGGTTTTACAAGCACTACATGATGTCCTCAAAGCATTGTTTATTGAATTAAACTTCACATTGAATACTTTGCTTCAAACTTATTTCTGTCATTCAGTCTGACATTAAATATGTAATGAACT
>JASAND010014437.1:0-12592 GCA_030248195.1 Trissonchulus latispiculum
TGTACTTCGTTCAGTTACGTATTGCTCATGGTGACAATCTGTAATGGAAATCTTTAAAAGATTTGAAATACGAACGCTTAGTCTTGCAGTTTATCAGAATCATGGGGGTGCTCGGAGAGCCCATAATATGAGCTATAAAGGCACTTTGCGGATTTTGAAAAGTGCTAATTAGGCATAACTAATTAACGGGAAGGGATTAAGAGCTAATATTTACATTTTTGAAATCTCCAGGCCGAGAGCTTTCGAATGATACCAAACAAGGCCGGAAAAAATGAACTTTGAAAAAATCGACTTTCTCTTACGGGTTTTGAAAGTGGGGTTTTTTTCTCTGTATTCAGCATGATTTTTGCCCGTTTTTAGACTATTTTAAAATTTTCGGAATTAGAAATTTTTCAGCTTGAAGGTGTCAAAAACGCTATTTTTTTTCCATTCTTGACCATCTATAAAAATCGAACCAGATTGAAATTCGGAAAAAAAACATAAACTTGCTAAGTACCATTGCCTAGATATTCAAAAAATAGTATAGAAAAATTTTTCCTATGGGCCGTTCGAAAAATCGAGTTAACACAAAATTGACAAAAATCATGCTGAATACAGAGAAAAAAAACCCCCACTTTCAAACCCGTAAGAGAAAGTCGATTTTTTCAAAGTTCATTTTTTCCGGCCTTGTTTGGTATCATTCGAAAGCTCTCGGCCTGGAGATTTCAAAAATGTAAATATTAGCTCTTAATCCCTTCCCGTTAATTAGTTATGCCTAATTAGCACTTTTCAAAATCCGCAAAGTGCCTTTATAGCTCATATTATGGGGGGCTCTCCGAGCACCCCCATGATTCTGATAAACTGCAAGACTAAGCGTTCGTATTTCAAATCTTTTTAAAGATTTCCATTACAGATTATTCATGATTTCAAAAAAATTTAAGGTCTCAGTTGCTGATTTTTCCATAACCTCGAAAAATTTCTCAACTTTTTATCCAATGGTTTTACAGGTTTCTACTTCGGATTCAGGTAGTGCGCGTTAGTTTCTACTTTATTCTATTTCCATTCGTATATTATAAATTGCTTTCTTATTTTCGGGTACAAAGTTATATAAACTTTAGACATTAGTGGAATCTGGTGAAGGCCTATTTCTTCATTAAAAATCGTTGAAGGTTCCATAGCCGATTCAGTTTCTGAAGTGCTGTGCTCCTCAGATCTCGCTGTTTTAACCCAGTTATAAGCTACTGCAAGCTAAAATAACAGAATTCTCGTTCTGCGGGTTAAAATAAAGTGCAGATACAGGGTCGCCTTCCTGTTTGCGATTCGAAGGTCGGAAAAATTAAGATAAAAAATACGAAGGGGGTACAAAACCAAAACATTTCGCGCCTTCGGCGCGTATTTTCTATTTCATAATAGTATATTTACGAAAAATTTCTCTTGTTTTTTTATTTACTTTAATTATTTAATAATATTTACGAAAAACTTGGATATATTTACTGTCATCTAGAAGACTAAGCTCTAAACGCGTCCGTATTTGCATTTTAAATTTTTTAAACCGTTTTGCTTAAATTTTAAAAACTTAAATTCTCTTTGCTTAAAAACGTATGTAAATGTGTCAAACCTTGTGTGGCTGTTCAAAATGGAAAAAATTTAATTTTTTTGCTCAGTAACGTTATGAATTTATCTCTGAAAATTCCTTTTATTTCCTATTTTTTGTCGGGCAAATTCCTTTTTTCTTTTTTTTCGGGTGCAAATTTCCTTTTTTATTTCCTTTTTTCTAAGAAATGTGGCGCGGCAGCCTTGTACTCTGCATCTGCATGTCAAAGTGAACACTATGCTCTATACAAACAGATTGGTCCTGTGCCTGTCATACCTGTCAGCCCGCGACCCCCGTTATATGCCGTTAGCCATATATGGGCGGTGGGAAAGGTGTCAAATTCTTGGACGCGGTCAAGCGAGAGCATAGCGTACAAAGCATCGCTTTTTGGTTTAGTAATAGATAGTATGCTTAGTGTCATACATACCCTTTATCTTTATGCAGTCATGGTGTTGGTTCGGCGAACAGGTGTCAGTGGCCATATGATTTTCGAAAATGTATAAAACCAAAGAGTGGGGCTATTCTATTTTTTTGCTAAACTTGCTAAAATGACTCTTTTTGACTGCTGAAACTTCGACGACGTACGTAGAAATGTTTCTAAGTGCGTATAGAGTGCAGGAGGGGCCCAGGGGCCCGTTGCATAAAAGTGATTAGTTGATTAGTGTAGCAGTTGTTCGAGGATAATAAAAGGTACGAATGGGCTATGACTATGATTCATATGTTATTTTGAAGCGCTTTAAGTGTTCGAATGCGATCTAAAGTCTAAATCAAATTACAACTTAAATTGGAATGATGCCAGCCTTTTAAAGTAAAGAAATTACGATTGAGTTCAAAACTTTTTTGACCGAATGAGTCAGTGAGGATAAATTAAATACTTCGTTAGCACTTCAATAGCTACGATATGATACGAAACGCTGCAAAAACGGTGTACTGCAGCAAAAGTTTTGCTCGTAAAACTGCTACACTAATCCACTGATCACTTTTATGCAACGGGCCCCAGGCTATTTTTGGCGGGATGTTGGCTGTAGTTTAGTACCATAATAATTAATTTTCTGAGCCTTAAACAGACACATTTTTCTTTGCCTATTTCTCTGTTTAGGGTACACTGAAAGGTTTTGATCAGACCATTAACATTATCCTAGATGATAGTCATGAAAGAGTCTATAGTGCCAACAGAGGCGTGGAACAGGTCCCACTGGGCCTCTACATCATCCGTGGAGATAATGTGTAAGCCATATATACATACGTATATACCATTATATCCATTT
This sequence comes from Trissonchulus latispiculum, assembly GCA_030248195.1. Classification (NCBI taxonomy): domain Eukaryota; kingdom Metazoa; phylum Nematoda; class Enoplea; order Enoplida; family Ironidae; genus Trissonchulus; species Trissonchulus latispiculum. The sequence continues at coordinate 2,842 of JASAND010014437.1, forward strand.
CTGAATTGTATATACGATTTGTTATTTCTTCCATATTTTAAGGGGTTTTGGTTGTTGTAACCGCTGGGCTTTTTTCTTGGCGATAAAGGTGGAGACGTGAAATTTGGCGAAGAGTCCAAAGGTTGGAGGGATCTTATGTTGAATCTAAATCGCTAGTCTCAAAAAATCAGTTTAATTCAGTACCAAAATTGACGATGTTAGACCAAATACGGTTTGTGTGGCAAGTTTTTTGAGCTTACTGTAGACGATAGAACCATGCGCATACTTTCATAAACATGTCAACACATGTCAAGGTCACCTTTGAAGGGCTCTACAGAACGATAGAAGCAGTATTACGCAAAACGCAATTGTCTTGTTTTGAGGGCCCATGGGGACTACAAAATATGTAGCACAATCGGAGATGTTCGAAAAATCGGCAAAAAGTGACCCCCCCCCCTTAACCTCCTCTACACCTACAGAATTGAGATTTTGAACTGCTGACTAATCACGTAGCCGACAAAGTAATGAATTGAAACTTGAAATTTGAAGTGTTCGTAGTTATTGCCGTCTCCCCGTTGCCCCATCTTTAACGTGTCCACAGGGGTTGGTTCAAATTTTTTAGCATTTTCCATGTTTTGTTTTCAGAGCGGTTATCGGCGAAATTGATGAGGCCAAAGACGAACGTTTGGATCTCTCGGCTATTAAAGCGGAGCCTTTAAATGCAATATGGTCTTACTGAATCTGTTAGTATTGTTTGTTTAGTTTAGACGTATTAGTTTCTGTATTTGTACATAATAACTTGTAAAAAGTTTATTTGTACGTAACCTATGTTGTTTTGCTTGTTTTTATGGATGGCTTGTTTTGTTTTATGTGAATGTCTCTATTGATTCTTTTAGTAAATAATCGTTGTTAGTTGGTGATAGGTATCTGAGCAGTGTAGATAGGAATAGGTAGTGAATTCGGAATAGGTAGTGAATATCTATAGTCGGCACAAGTTTTGTGGAATGTAAGTGTAAGTGGTTGTGCCCGGTAACAGTTGCCCAGCTAATAGTAGAAAGTTCTGTAACAGATGAAATATCAAAATCAAAAGGATAGTTTTAGTGTGAGAATAGCCACTCCCCAATTTCGACTGCTGTGCATTCTAATGGATAAAGTAGCCCTCAAAGGAACATCTTAGTTATCTCACGCTTGGAATCTAAGTCTACATAAAAGCTTGAAAGATATTAGGTGGGGTTGGATTACATAGTGTTTGAGGCTAACTACCTGCCTGGTGCTGTTTGCAGTGCAGCTATTATGACTGCTAAGATGTTTTCGGATGTTATATTAGAAAAATGCAGGTGTAGGTGTACACTGACTGTTCGAACCATTCCGAACCTGTCTTTTTTAAAGTTTGTGTTATGTTGCATGGCCTCCTTGGCGCATATCCAGTTTTTGTCCTAGTAACCAGCGCTGGAGCAGGAAGCTGATAAAGAAAAAAGTGGATATGAAACTAAATTCGAGATGTAGATATTTTGAAAACTACGAGAGTGTTCATTTTTGTCGTCCACTAAAACTTTAATTTGTTGCGAATGAAAAACGTTCTATTTAGTGCCCCAGCTACCGTAAGAAAAGGTCGCAATAGCTTCGTTTGTCGTGGTTTAGGCGTATGGTTTCTGCTTTTTAGCATAAAAGTTTGGAGTTCATGTTAAGCTTGCTTAAAATTGTAAATGTCTGACTGTTGATTTGCATCCTAGTGGCTAGCCGATGAGCGAAAGTCATCGGCTGGCTTTGAACGGTCGGCCTAAAACACTAGGCTTAAGGTGGTGATTCTCTTTGGTCACATAGAGCTTGCACCATTATTACTCATTCATTATTTCGAGTTAAGAAGCCATTTTATATCAAAATGTTGCTTGACAATTTCTCGCTTTAATGCATGACACGAAACTAATGTTGCATTTCTAAAATATTTTTAACACACTTTTAGAAGAAGTATAATTTTCCAGAATTTTTGCAGACTCAAGCAAACTTTTCGCGAGACATCGGTTATATCATTCCATACCTCCATCAAATAGCTGGAGACGATTTTTTTATTTCTTGTGAAATGGCTCTTCGTTAAAGAGAAATAAGCTGAAATGTGATAGGATAGCAGTTGGAAGACGATCATGCGTCGGTTTATATGTCCCTGTGAGACCTTCGGATCGACGTAGTTTGATTTTGCGGCTTGCGTAGTTCAAGAAATGTTGGATTAATTTGATTTCTGCAAAAATGACAAGTTTTCGGCGCCAACACAACAAAATCGGCTATATTTCACGGTAGAGAAAAGCTGGAAAGTTGCTTTAAAAAGCAAAAATGTGAAGCTCAATGAGGTCTTTCGAATGAATATAGTCATAACTGTATAGCAGCTGCCAAACGTTCAGAAACTTGGAAAAAGCACTCTGACCGGAGATCTGGAATTTTTGAATCGGGATTGCGTTGAGGGTGTTAGAACGCTAAAAGAACTTATTTCGGAAAGAAATTTCATCTTGATTTTTACACCGCCAAATAACAATATGTGCCCAAAAGGAATCACCCACCTTAAGTAGTTGGAACTATAAAATCAGCATTATTTGCTTTTGGATCCTAAACACTAAGCTCTGTTAAACAATCAGAGGATATTTGACTAGACGTATATACTTTTATTCTCCAAATTTACGAGTAGATTTCAAAACCGTTTCTGACTAAATTTAGTATATATGCTAGTTTCGTCTTCGCAGCAGAGTAAGTCTTGATTTGATAGATCTCTGATGCTGAATCGGCATGGGCGTCGCCTGGGGGTCCTCGAAAACCTCGCTGGCCGTTGCAACGGATTCCGTTTCCACCAACGGCTTGTAGGATCCTTGGTTGTCCGGAATTTTCCCGACTTTCATTTCCGAAATCGTTTCGAAACCCTGGGTGATCTTGTCACGCTTGTATTGCCGAGGCAGGCTTGGATAGGAGAGCGTTTGATCGCTGGATTCGTAATATTCAGCTTCTTCAATTTCCGGGTTGTCCGTCACGGCAGACTTAGATTTAGCGGAATCGAGGTTTTGAGTCGATTCTGTTGGCATGGTGTAAATCTGAATAGTAAAATTAAAATCGCATTTAACTTTGGTTCAGTTTATATATCCAAGAGGATTTAATTGAATGTCTGTTCTGTATGGAACAACTTGTTGCTATTTTTCGTTTTAGCAAACTTGCTGGTTACTGCTTCCTGTATTAGCTTTTGTAAAGATTTAGCGTTAACTGAGCACAGTTGTAAACCAACTGTACGTTTTCCATTCAAGCAACCCTCAGCTTGCAGATGTGGGGTAAAGAGACTGACTTTGGGCCACCCTGCAAAGGAATCACTAGAATTGCTTTTGAGTATATATAGCAAGTCCGTCACATCACGTGAAACAATTATGTTTATATTCGCGAAAAGTCTGAAATAATCCCCGCCCATCTATTAAATAATTGGTTGATTTTGAGCCAGAAATAGTCTGATTGGCTAGGTGGTTCACTTTGAACGTCTCCAAAAAGTGACCCACTTTCAGTCCCTTTACTACACTGCCTTTATCGTGGTGACCTGGCATTTTTGAAATTTTTAGAATTACTGTTGAAAAAAGTAAAAAACTACTAGGTAGGTAAACTACGTATCTAAGTGGCTATGTGTGAGGCTTAAGGGTGTTTCTGTCTGGGAGCCTTTTCAGGAAAAGGCAGAGTAGAGTAAAATAACTTTTTTAACTCCTGTTAACTCCACTCAAGCTTGACTTTCCCCCTTTTAACTCTTTCAAGAAAAGGATCGAGTTAATTTTAACTCTACTGTACCCTTTGTTGACAAGGCCCTGGGTGCAGCTTATACTTATCTAATCTGTTGTCCAAATAAGTTCTAGATTTCCCAACCATGTAAAGTAAAGTCGTGGTTAGTGGTTACACTTGACAATCTATCTTGTGACAACGCGTTGTCACAACGCGTTGCCACAAAGCGTTGCCACAACGGCCGTTGCCACAGAATTGTCACGACGTTGTTCGTGTAACCAGTGACACAACGTTGTGACAACTGGTGACAACGCGTTGGGACCATGCCCGATATCGTTGCGACAAAGCAATTGTAAGCTTAGCGTTGGTTCAACAGCAAGTGTGCGTTGTCACGATCTGTTGTCACATGTAACCACTAGTTGTCACGAGTGAAAACTATGGGAGACAACAACTGCCGATGTCACCGCGCCTTGTCACAAGATTGTCAAGTGTAACCACGGCTTAAACTTCGAGCACCCACCAGTTTTGGCGTTCGCATCCCGGGTTCCTCGTACTGGTAGGACCAGACCACCGGGAAAGAGCCCGGACTGGTCTGAGCTCCGGTCGTAACCAGCTGTTTGGCCACGGCCCGGTTGGATTGCTGGGGCGTTGGCGGCGGAGTTACGGACGGTCTTGCCTCCGGACTGCCCGCCAGGCCCGTTTCCGCGATCCACTCCATCAGATCTCGAATTTCCTGATTCGATTTGGCTTCCTTCAGCTTCTCCTGTGAAACCCTCTCCATGAGTGCTTCCAGCTTCTCATCAATGTAGACACTTTTCAGGTTCTTGTCTTCTGGTACGGTGTCCGGGCAGTATTCACTTTTGTTGTCAAATGGCATACTGTAGAGGCTTTTGTCCTTGGAGAGATTTGGTCTGCTTCGGATGTTCAGCTTCGGCGCTACGTATTGACTTTGATCGGAGTATTTTTGACTTAACTTTATCTTTGGTTCGGCGCCTCCCATGCAATAAAGTGATGCACCCTTGACTGGCAGAAAAAGTGGTTCCTGTAAATGCAAATGAGCTGGATTTGATTAAAAAGCATTAGTATTTTAAATTTTAACTAAACATGTAACACATTAATATTTTAAAGTTTAATTAAACATGTATATATTATCTGTCTGCTTGTCGGATAAAAACCATTTCGTCTAAAGCTGAGATTTCTTCAGGAACCCAGGCCCAGATTCCGCAAAACGTGACGAAATGAGCTGAAATTTGGTATGGGTATGTTTTCGACCACGCTGAGATCGAATATCGCAGAATGTCTTGATTTCAAGGAATCAGATGTTTTCAATTCGCAAGGGGGAAAAGTGAAACTGAAAATTTTTTATCTTCCCTTTTGTTAAAAAGTTGTGCTAGGCGTTTTCGGATTAGTTGAACACAAATCCGAAGTCTGTTTTTCGATTCAACTTTTCAATAGCTAATTATAAGCTGTTAATTAATAGTTAATTATAAAGTTGTTAAGCTGAAGATGTAAGCCTATATTTACTGAGCTAATGAAAAGCTGAATTCAAGAACGGACTTCAAATTCGTGTTCTGGCTTCTTGCACTCCAAAAACACCTATATACAACTTTTTAACAAAATTGAAGACAAGAAATTTTTCGGTTTTCCTTAGTCTCGTTCCCCCATGCGAATCAAAAATCCAATTCCGTGAAATCAAAAAATTTTGCGATATCTGAACTCGGCGTGGTCGAAAACATGCACATACCAAATTTCAGCTCATTTGGTCAAGTTTAGCATAAATCTGGGTCTGGGGGGCTTTCCTGAAAAGATCCTTAGACTGATCAGCATATACAATTCTGGTGATAAATTAATCCGCGTGCATGAGTTCTTTATGTTATTATCGTCATGAGTAAGAGTCGCATATATTATTATGTACACGCATTCCCTTAACAATGTTAGGGGATATTGATTGAAAAAATCTATGCCTTTGCATTGTTCCAACCAACTGTGCAACTTAAAATCGTTAAAATTCGACAACTATCATTTCTATTTTGCTTACTGGAAAGTGTATGCAACCCTTCTCAATCTTGGGCAGCAGAAGACTTGGCTGACCATTTAGGACAAACTCTTCCATTTTGTGGTGACCCGAGGTCCAGATCATCAGCTCTTTCCCATACTTCATCTCCCGTTGGGAGGTGATCGGTGGAGGGGGTGGGAGCGGAGCCCCCGTATAAGATTTGGTGATGATTCCACAGAGATAGCCCGCCCGGAACATGGGCTCATTTTCCCTGAGTAGCTCTGGGGAGTATTCCGTATCTGATGCATAGCATTGCTCCTGAAATGGGAAAAATAAATGACAAGTATGGTGTGGTTTTTAAATATTGATAAGCTTATAAGAGGGTTTATAACTGGTTAAGGTCCAAACACCTTTCAAGGTCGCAAATGGTACAAACCGTATCCGGAAATGGAGACAAACGGTAAACAAAAGGTGGTCACATCAAAGATCAAGCAGATAAACGATTTGTGGATAATTGCGAAAAACCGTACACTTTGCCAAAATGTTTTCATTTAGTTGATCCTAGATTTTTATTGAAATTGAGAAAACTCAAACCTAATTTCTCAAAAAGTTCCGAATTTTGTTAACAAATTTGGGGTATACCTCAATCAAATTCAAATATGAGGCCACAAATAATGTACGTAAATGCCGTTTTAAGAAAGAAAACCCTGTGTTTCGCAGTGGTACTCTCTGTCTCTACTCAGTTTTCATAGATCGGGCGTCCTCAAAAATTTTCGGAAGAAGTGTCAAATCAATGTCAGTCGGTTATTAACTTGGAAGTTCCTTGGACTTGTACCTATTATTATAATAATGAGTAATACACGGAGTTAATATATGCATTTATTTACAGTAAAACTATGAGTTACTGCTGTTTGTAACTTACTCCCCGCGCCAATCTAAGTTCAGAGTAGGGCTGCGCTGTTTCAATCATCTTTACCCACGCTTCAAATAGACCAGTTGAAGTGAAATCCAGATAAGGTGACACTCAAATTTCTAATTATAGTATTGACTACTCGTGCTGGTTCAAATGACAAACTATTTTTAATTTTTATAATCAAACGGATATGTAGGTCACCTCAATTTCAAGTTATAATTTTTCGGATTTCGGTGCTGTAGTGAGTGGCATCTTAGTTTCGTCCATTCTTTCACGTGTACCAACTTTACCCAGTTGTACTTCCCGTCCTTCCCATTTTATGAAAAATTCAGCAACCGGGCCGGTGTCACGGTGAAATTTTTCCCCCTAGAAATTTTTCCCCCCGGAAAAATTTCACCGGTGAAATTTTTCCCCCCGGAAAAATATCACCGGAGAAATATTTCCCCTCGGAAAAATATCACCAGAGAAATTTTTCCGGGGGGAAAGATTTCACCGATACACTGTAACTGAAATTTTCAAGCAATTATCAACTTTCCAACGTATTTCTTTCCTAGAATATTATCTAATCAATTGAATAGAATCTTAATTTTTGCCTGGCATATTTTTAATAAAATTATCAAATAGGAATGATCTCAGCTCCCAGGAACTAAAGAAACCCCAACATTTAGGATAATATTTGTTTAGCGGGAATTATTCCTTTTTTAGATAACTGAAACATAATTTTTTAGTAAAGTCGTTACAGAAATGCTCAATGGGAAAGATTAAATGACTGCACTTGATCATTACTATCCACTGTGTTAATATGTTTTTGATCGTGTTCCCCTCACATTTAGTTGCGGTTTCAGAATTTCTGGGAAAAGGGATCAAAAACGAAGGAGCAGAAAAAATTCCAAAATTAATTCTTCTGTCCCCAAATTTTCGAATATTTGTGGTTTATTATTTTAAATTTTTCACTAAATAAGATTTAGTTTAGATTAACCCAATTATTAACCCAATTATTAATGTCCAGTAAATTATACTTCATTAAAATTTTTTGTAATAACTTTTCACTAAAGTATTTTTAAATTTCTGATTTAAAATAAAAATTAAATTTAAATTTGATGTGTCACAAAGCTGAAACGAAACAATTATACACAAACATTTATACATTCATACATTCAAAATCAATCTAGCTAATTAAAGACTGCCTTATTCTAAAATAATTATGGAAATTAAAGTAATAGCTAAAATATAATAGAAATTAAGTAAGTAGGTAACTAACTTAGTGCTTAAGTAATGCTGCCTAATGAATTGCCATCTTCTCCCAAATTTGATCTACGTATGGCTACCCAAAAGTTTGGAAGTTTTTAGGCTTCTCGTGCTAACACAAAAACTGCTGCAAAAGCGCGAAAACATTGAAACTTTAGAAGAAAAGGCTTCTTGCTGACGTCTTTCTCCAGCTATTTTGGAACTCTGGAACCAAAAGATTTTCAAAAAGCTAGCTAACGAATCAGAACAAGGGCGGGGCGTACCTACGATAGTGTTTCTTTAAAAGTTTGTATATTGTCTAGTTATGTGCCTTTTTGAAGCTGTAACACTGACAGTGAAGTGCTGTGTGTGTAGAGTAAAGTTTGCCGTGCCTTTGGCTTCTTTGACTTAGGCCTACGAATCTAAAACGAACTTGGACCAGGTGTCGGGTGAAAACCCAGCCTAAGCTCAACAAGGATCCAGCTTCACAACGATCCACAAACTGTAGCGGGTGTCGGGTGCAAACCCAGCCCAATTCCACTGCCAACTCAGAACTCTGCTCTCTGCTCAGTTGTAACACGCCTCCAGACCTGCTACATTTGGTAGCAGAGCGTGGTTAAAAGCCAGGATCCAGAAGAAACCGCCGAAGACTCTCAGCCTATGAACTTCGGACTGGCCGCCGAAGATTCGTCCTGTGATCCGTCTCCATCACAGCAACAGCCAAAGCGATCAGTCCAGGTCCAGCCACCAGCCAGCTCCTCAGCTCCGATCCAGCTCATTCTGTCCCTGCCACTCATCGTCAGAGTTCCTCCGCCGGCGCCTGTGCTCTGTCCAGCTTAGTCCGTCTCAAACGATCGTCGGAAGAAGCCCTCCGCGAATCCTACCCATCAATCAGTCGCCTCTGGAGCAGAATCCTCCCAGAAGCCGATCCGTCCAGTGGAATCAGATCAAGCCCGTGGAGTCAATCAGATGGGATCAGACCAATCAGTGGAAATCAGAGAAGTCAGTGGGAATCAGTCTTAATAAACTAAATTAAATTTCATTAAGCAACCCAATTTTAAGTGATTAAATCAACAGAGATCTTACAAACACAGAACTAGTGAGCATAATCAGCAAAAGCTGTACTTCTAAACATTTTCTAAGCTCTGATGTAGGAAGTCTCGAAATGATTTTTTGTGTTTTTGTATGTAATTGTTAATTGCCTCCTCCTCCAGTGAGAATCAGTAGTGGTGTTTCAGCAGCTGAAACTGAAACTTAGCTTGTACATGTTTCAGTTTCAGTTGCTGAAACTGAAACTGAAACTAAATAGGTTAGTGTAAACATCACTAGAATCAGACCGACGAGAAATTGGGAATTTCTCCGTTTCTCCACTGATGATGGTATGTCGACTCGCTCTGCTTGCTCCACATCAAAAACAAGACTTTCGAGAAAAGGCTAAGCTGTTGTTGAACGAGTTTGGACCTTTTCATAAAAGATATTAAAGGTGGGAACACGGGGGAGCCTAAGGCCAGGTTTGAATTTGCTTGTAAGGCTAGCAGCACCACGGGTGTGCTACAGTATTTATATTAATTATGCTTAATTCTTTATATTAAATATCTTAAACAATTAAATACTTTAACAGTTATTTTGATCTTAGTAATAACAGTAGGCAGCCAAGTTAGGTTTCACAAATGGCGCTGTGAGTAGGGTAGGGGAAGGTTCTACTCCTACCCTGCCTACGCTCGCAGCCTAATTAACTATTGTTTTTGTTCGCTTGTTTTTTGTACTTATTTTTCCGTTTTTCTGCCACGGACTTGGCAGCTGTTTTTATGTCTTTTGATTTGCCGCGGATTCGGCCTAGGACTTTTCTGCCACGGATTTGGCAGACACTTTTATTTCGACCTTCGGATTTTAGGTCTTGG